>PVIW01004005.1:0-146388 GCA_004026585.1 Noctilio leporinus | reverse complement strand
CAATTAAAAAATGGGCAAAGGACCTGAACAGACAACTCACTGAGGAAGATATACAAAGGGCCCAGAGGCATATGAAAGAATGCTCAACATCACTAGTCATCAGAGAGATGCAAATTAAAACCGCAATAAGATACCACCTCACACCTGTCAGAATGGCAATCATCAGCAAATCAACAAACAACAAGTGTTGGCAAGGATGCGGGGCAAAGGGAACCCTCATACACTGTTGGTGGGAATGTAGGCTGGTGCAGCCACTGTGGAAAACAGTATGGGGTTTCCTTAAAAAACTAAAAATGGAACTGCCTTTTCATCCAGCAATTCCACTACTTGGACTATACCCAAAGAATCCTGAAACACTAATTCATAAGAACCTATGTACACCTATGTTCATAGCGGCACTATTTACAATAGCCAAGTGCTGGAAACAGCCTAAGTGCCCATCAGTGGATGATTGGATCAAAAAACTTTGGTACATTTACACAATGGAATTCTATGTAGCAGAAAGAAAGGAACTTGTACCCTTTGCAACAACATGGATGGAACTGGAGAGTATTATGCTTAGTGAAATAAGCCAGTCAGTGAAAGACAAATATCATATGATCTCACCCATTATGGATCAATAATGAGCAAAACTAACATCAAGCAAAACAGAACCAAGTATATGAATACAAGGAATAGGCCTTCAGTGGTCAGGGGATAAGGGGTTGTGGGGAGGGGGGAGGGGGGAGGCAGAGGCAAGAAATGGGAGCAGCTTAGACAAGAGCCTAGTATAAAGGAACCATGGACATGGACAACAGGTGGGATTGACTTTGGTGGGAATGGGTGGGTGGGGAGGGGGACAGAGGGGAGCAAAAAGGGGATGGATGTAATACAACAGCAATAAAATTAAAAAAAAAAAAAAATGGATGATCACTACCCCAAAGGAGGCACAACATGCAATGTAATCAGTGTAATAAAATTATGCTCAAAGGGTTCATTGCTAACACAGAACAATGATAGTCTGTGTATATATAGTAGTGGATCTCAGCAATATTTTTGAGAAAAAATTTTATAGTGTAATTATGAAATATGAATAAGCATTTACCATATGTGCCAGAAAGGGGGGAAAGCCAAAATGGACTTACACTTGCTAAGGCACAGATCCTTCAAGTTTCAATAAATTGCAGTTCGTTTTCTCCTACTGGGGAATAGTTATATTATTTTCCAAGAACACATAGTCATGTTTTCAACAACAGGGGTCTGAATTGCATGAGAACACTTCTAAGTGAGTTATTTTCAATAAATACTGTAAATGTATGTATACTACTGACAATTTACTTAACATTTTATTTTCTCTAGCCTGTTTTATTGTAAGAATACAATATGTAAATCATATAACATACAAAATATTATTAATCCACTATTTATATTATTGTTAAGGTCAACAGTAGGCTATTTGTAGTTAATTTTTTTTACTATGAAGATACATTTATTAAAGCTGGGGGCAGTAAAACAAGGGAGAGCTTAGCATAGAAGAAGCAACAAGTCAGTCTAATATGGGCTGCCTTAGCTCACTGGAAAGACAAAGAAAATGGTGCTGTGAAGGCAAGTTCAAGGGATCAGCCTGGGTCACCCTGCCAGCTGGGGAGGGGAAGGAAATGGTGAGGGTTGATCCCCAGAGGTAGAGAGCCTGCACCCAGTCCTTTGTCTTGAAGCTTACATCTTTTTCTTGCAGGCAGGATCCTAGGGGAGATTTCTAGGGAGGGTTTTAGTAAAATATTCATCACAACCCTAAAAGGACACACCCTTAAAACTGTAGTTAAGGTTTTGGAAAATCAAAAGTTATCTGTGGATTTTCTGTTATGCGGTAGGTCAGTGTTCCTAACCTCTGCATTGTTTAAGTGTCAGCTGTATATAACATTCAAACAAGTTGAAGTTGGAAGCTCCTTATGTCTAGCAATCAATTCTGAAGCATGAAGATGTAGGGGTGGGGAAAGAGATTTGTGGGTAGTTGTGTTATGCTTTCATTCTTCTTAAAATATTTGGAGAATAAATTGGTTTCTGAATAAACAAATAAGATGCTATATGAGAAGATAATGATTTCAAAAATTCATTGTAGTCTATAAGCTTTTTGTAAATCATTGGTTTGGGTTGTTTTCAAAGTGAAATTTTTTAAATTCCTATAGATAAGAAGGCATATAGGCAGATAATAAATATACAAATATAATTAATAGCAATAATTCAACATTAATATTATATATGATAGAGAAGCCTCCATATGCCATTAACCAAGACAGCCTTAATGATTTCCTCAGCTTGACTAAACTTTAGACAGTTTTCTTCCTGAGTAAGCTTCTCACCACTCTTTTCTTAGAGAATTGATGTTAGAAAATTTGCAATTGCGAATTCTTTCTTCTTTTTACCCCTTTGAGATATAAGTCATCTACAACCCAGGACAGTATTTTTCAAGAACATGGATTCCTTTAAAATGTAATCATCAAGCATGATAGAGCTCCATCCTCTTTCTCTGTGGGAGAGCAGGAACCTAACTTCAGTAAGTGCCAATTAGCACTTATCACATGAAACTATCTTCCAGTTACATCCTACACATTTTCTTACTAGCTTACCCCAGTTCTAACACACACTCCTGCTTTTGGGGGGAGTTGAGTTTAGTATCTTTCCCCAATTGCAATAACCTTAATAAAGTTTTCCTTGACTATTTAACCCAACCAATGCAATTTCTTTTTGACATGACACTAAGAATTAATGGCCATAAGTGAAAAACCTAGGTGGATTTCTTTCATTCCAGTTGAAATTCCTTTTATACACAATGGATATATATTTCTGATTGTGGAAAAAGGTTTTGGCCCTAATTCTTAAAAATTGATCCTGGTAAAAGTTTTTTTATGATTTTATATGTCTCCACACCATTTTTCTTGGTTAAACTATAATGGCTACCTCAAGAGTACTGCACAGATAACATTTATAATAGGTAATAAGCATTACCTACTTTTATATGTAAAGTTCTTTGATAACAGGGAACATCATCTGATTTCTTTCTACCCATCATCACACCTTAAAAAATGTTGAAACAAGCAAACATTTAATAAATGCTTTTGCATGGCAGGGAAATTCTGAAAACTGTTGACTAATGCATAAGGAATATCACTGAAATAGAAAATAGGTGCAGGGCCACACTAAATACAATTATGGAGACTATTTCATCTAATTATAATTATGATGGCTAATGTTTAGTTATATCCATGTAATTTCAGTAAATGAAGTTGATCACCATATGGTAGTAGTTGACATATTGACTATGAAAAGAACACACACATGCACGCACACACACACACACACATATTCCTATGATCATGTTGCCTTTGCTTAACATACAGATTTGTCCTTCTAAAAGATGTATGTCCATATTTATAGTGCAATATGCACGAAAACTTGAAATCACAAACTCATTTAAAGTGATTGCTTCTACAGAATTTTAAAAAAATATTATCTTCACACATTACAGAATGATTTACCACTGAGTGTATCTAAATAGAAGCAAACACTATTGCATTTGTTTTATGGATCATTAACTGCTTAACCCATGGGTATAAAGTTAATGGTCATTAGCATACAGGATTAAAATGAACAAAGATAAAACTAATGTAGATATAAATTTAGTTTACCTATAGGGATTATATTTACAGAAAATTATAAAAATGTCATATCAGGCACATATTTTATAAAGATTTTATTTATTATATTTAGAGAGAGGAAAATGGAGGGAGGCAGAGAGGAAGAGAAACATTAATCTATGGGTGCCTTTCACCTACCTCCAGCTACAGACCTTGCTGGAGACCTGGCTTGCAACCTGGTCATTTACCATGGCTGGGAATCAAACTAGCGACCTTTGGGTTTGCATGTCGGCACCTTTCCACTGAGCCACCAGCCAGGGTGACATATTTTTAACAACATAAAATGTGTGTGGTGTTCTTCTCTAAAACAGTTTTTGAGTACTTATGTTGGGATTACATAAAGCTAAAAAAGAAGGCAATTTATACAAATTATCTTTTCTCTGGGTAGTGCTTTGGAGCAGTCACCTGTGACATGGCAGCTTAACACTTGAAAATTTTTGTGTCTTGCTCAAAGACATGGTTCAGTTTGATAAGGAAAGAAACATTTTATATATTACTCATAATAAATAGTAACATAGGAGAAAATAGAATAAATTATTTTCATACTTTCTTCAGATTATGTTCACTACCTATCCATTATAAGAAGTCAAATTTATCTGCATATTCTCAAATTATATTTATACAATCCAGATATGAGTTTAATCAAATATTTTGAAATAAAATTTATTTTTTAAAGTTTTTAATGAGCCCTGGCTGGTGGCGCAGTGGATAAGGTTTTGGCCTGTGAACCCAAAGGTTGCTGGTTTGATTCCCCAGCCAGGGCACATGATGAGGTTGCAAGCCAGGTCTCCAGCTAGGTCCGTAGCTGGAGGCAGGTGAAAGGCAGCCATACACTGATGTTTCTTCTCTCCCTCTGCCTCTCTCCCTTCCTCTTCTCAAAAAATAATAAATAAAATATTAAAAATATATATGTATTTTTAAAAAAAAATTCTTTAATGAATATTTTGAAGTCTCCAGTATAATATCATTTATAAGTTACCTTCTTGGTTTAAACTGCTTGCTTTTTTTTTTTTTTTAAGATTTGGGTTTAAGGTCCGCACCTTACCCACCCACTGTGCTACAAGACAGGACTAAACTGTTTTTGTTAATTTGTCTCTTTCAATCATATATTTTAATAAAATAAGGATTGTTTTAAATTCACTAATATGTTTAAAAAGTTGTGGTTTTTTTTCATTTGGTACGCATCCTAGTGAACAATGCAGAAGTTGTTTATATAAAGACCATATTTAATGTTACCACAGACAAAGTTTAAACAAAGAAGGAAACATTAAACCACAGAACAACAATTGTGTTTTGGCATGGTCCTCTGCTTTCATCCTGGACTCTACCAGCAGTCCCTTACACTTCCCTTTTATATGTTATACACAATAATTGAAGCTTCAGGCATAAACATGGTAACAGCCAATATCATGAACTATTTTTTTTTTTTTGTTAATTTGTATAGCATGTTCCACATAGTCAAACCCTTTAATATTCAACCTCAAAGGCCAGATAATCAAGTTTTTAAAAAGCCTTGAGCATATTTCTTTGCTATCATTTAACCATAATCAGCCATTCAGGGACAAACAAACTCAATGGAACAAGTGATAGAACCGATGTGCTCATACAATCCAGGGTCATTTGAGCTTGTCCTCAATTCTTCTGAATGCTCTGCTTTGTGATATTGAACCTTGGCTGGAAAGATCTGGATCCAGTAACCATATTCAGGCAATGGAAGTAATCTGGCTAGTCCTTGCTGACACATTTGAAGATGACCTCTTAGCCAGAGAAAAAGCAAAGTATAAATTTTCTTGCCTTTTTATCAGGAATAAGTAGCCAATAAAAATGTAATAACACAACTTCTTAATAAACCTGGAGTTTAGTATCTTCCAATCTGTAGCCTAAACAGTATAAACATGAGAAAATAGTGAGGAATCTCTAAGGAAAAGAAAGTAGCAATCATATTGACTTTATATCTAAGGCACACAATAATTTCTAGAAGGTATTAGAAGAACCTAAGTTTTGGGTCACCTCCATCTATTACCTACCCATAAAGAATGAACCAATATATCAAGTATTATTCCATTCTCCTCAGGTGAAGAAAAGCCTTGAAACTAAACTATCTTAGAAGTGATTGTGATTTAATTTCTAAGTTTAATATTCTTAGGCCAAAAAGACAAGAAAGGCAATAATACAAAACACTTAATGTTTTTCCAATTCCAAATCACTATATTTTGTTCCTCTTCCCCCCCCCCCGCCCCCGCCAAGCAAAACATGTTTGGAAAAAAAAAAAAAAATATATATATATATATATATATATATATATATAATATTTAATTCTCAATAACTATGCAACAATAAAATACACTTTAAAGAAATTAATTAGACCCTGGCTGGCGTGGCTCAATGGATTGGCCGGACTGTGAACACAAGGGTCATTGATTCAATTCCCAGCCAGGGAGCATAACCAGGTTGCAAGCCAAGTCTCCAGCCAGGTCCCCAGCTGGAGACAGGTGAAAGGCAACCATACATTGATGTTTCTCTCCCTTTCTTCCTCCCTCCCTGACCTTCTCTCTTAAAAAAACTCAATTAGAATAATGTTCACCATTATTAAATGGTAATGTAAATTTACACTCAGGATTATTAACTTGAAAAGTCAAGTTCATCTTGAAGTTCTTCTAGAATAGAGATAAGAATACTTGCATAAAGCTGTAAGGAGGTTTTTAGACAGTTACATAAAAAGTTGATAAAGTTAATTCCTAATGACCAATAGTTCTTTTTTTAATAAACAAAATTATATAATCTCCCAAATTTATTTAAAAAAACAGTGTTATCTTAAGAAAACACAATTTCAGAAAATTCTTTAGTATATCTGAAAAAAAATCTCAATTTAGTTGAAAATCATGCCAAGTTGTCTCTACTTAAAAGAAATCATCCTGATTTTTAGTAATTTTATAGTAGTTTAAAGTAATATTTTGATCACTGTTCTCAATGTCACCTTTAAATAGGGGATAGGGAAATATTCTATTTCAATATATGCTTTTTAAATAAAATTCTAAATTATAAAAAAATAAATATATACTACCTACTAACTTATTATTGGCTATTTTTATTAGAATTAAATTTTCCTTCTTAAACAGTTATGTTAATTGCACTTTTTTAAAAAGTTCTTAAAACTAAGAAAAATAAAACAATACCTAAATGTTCAAAATATTTTGTGGAGCATTTTTAAAGACATCCTGTTATTCCAAATTTATTTCTTGAAAAAGGAATTTTATAATTCTCAATTTGATCATGGAGATTAGTGGATAACAGTAGTCTCTCTTTAGTGACAGGCCAGAGTGTTTGTCTTTAGACCATTTCAGGATACATGTTATCTATGAATAACTCTGAATTAACTAAATAATGAAAATTCAAATTTTTTTTTTCAAATGGAAGCATAGGTAACATTTACTTGAACCTAAGTGCTAAGTCCAAGATCAAATTACAATATTAATTCAAATACATTTTTCAATGTTCATACTTTTTTTTAACATTTGGAAGTTTGTATGTATTTTGTGGAGCCCATCTCTGCACAACAGTTTTTAGTTATTATGTAGTTTGTTTATTTTTTCTTCTCTTTCCTTTTCCTGAGGAGATATAGTAGAAAAAAAAATATTACTAAAAGCAATGTCTTAGACTTTACTGCCTTATATTTTCTTTTAAGAGTTTTATAGTTTCAGGCATTACACTTAAGTCTTTAAATTAGTTGAGTTTATTGTTGTGTATGCTATGAGAAGATGGTATAGTTTTTTGTTTTTGTTTTTTTTTTTCCACTCTTTTCTTTCCTTTTTTCCTTAGGAATCCTCCTCCTGGTAAAAAAAATCTATACAATTTTTCAGCAGCAGCATAGTTACAAAGACTTTGCCAGACAGGCCTTGTGGGAGAAGCTGTCCCCTGCAGACTTGGTGCACAGCCACTACGTTGCAGTCTGAAGGAGTTGCAGTAAGGACAAAGGTCCCCTGGATGGTCATGCTCTTGGCATGTTTGCAGACCTAGACCCAGTGCCTTCATTTGTGGGTGGCTTTATCTGGGGCCTTTGGCAAAGGTCTTACTCAGGCTTCTCAGTGGAGGACATTTTATGGGAGAGTGAAAAGGAAGTGAAAAACTTTAAAAAGACACTTTTTCCCATTCTGACTCGCTATTAAGCGTTTTTTTTTTTTTTTCATTCCTTGCCCTGCCCGTCACCCTTCCTCTGACCATAGGATCCATAAAACGGCTGAAGTCTTTTGTTCTGGGTCTCCTCAACAGTGACAAGACCCTTAGTCTGTGCAATTCCACCTGAGTCTCCATCAGTGTGCAGTCCTATGAGGGGAAATGGACACAAGGGAGTTTGGTGCTTCTTCTAATTTAGCCTCTTGCTTATAGTCTTGCAGTGAGTAAATACTTTAACAGTTTTTATTTCTTGTGGCTTTAATCTACTATGCTCACACCTCAGCTTTCTCCTTCCCAATTCAGCTGCGCTCCTGACAGAGTGGCATAGCACACAATTTGGGTTAGTTGCCTACCTTTGGTCATTGTCTTATGAGGGGGTCCCTAGTGCTTACAGAGAGACTATTAATAACTTTGGGTAACTGCCCCAACTTTAATAACCATCTCCTGTCATGTATCTGTTTTATAACTAGATGACCAAATGTGGTCTGGAGCAAAGTAAGAATTTGGACTGACAACCTCTCCCCACCCAAAATACACATCCCCCAGGGGAAGCTGGCACCACCTTCACTCACCAGTCAGGATGCAACTCCCTCAAACGCATCCTGCCAACTCTGTAAGTCCTCAGGACAGAGGACTTGATGCTTCTTGCCACCCTTACCTTTTAGCCCCCAAGCCTATCCCTTTCACCATGAGAACTTAGCACTAATAAACCCTGTCTATGTGCTAATAGATTTGCTGATCTGTAATTCCTTGCTGTGTTGTCAAGAAAACTCCCGTAAGAGTATCATTTGTGATAAGGAAAAGTGAGCACTGCAAAGTAGGAGGAAATGGACTGCACACAGGTTAACTTTGACTTTCAGAGTAAAACACTTTATGTAATTTATTTTACCCAATTCCTCTTTCCCCTTTTCCCATTCCAATTATCTCTTTTATTCAACTCCTATTACAGATCTTAGCCTCTGGCAAAAAGTTGCACACAAGAATGATTCCTCTGAGGCAGAAACTCATGCTCATCCCCGGATTGCCCTATAGTCCCTCTAAATTTTGTGGCTTGAATTCCCAGAACGCATCACCTTTACAATAGCAGCCTGTGACCCCAAAATGATAAGTAGAAGCAAAATGTCCCAAATGCTTATAGTAACTTTACTTGCCCAAGGTCAGAACAACCCAGTTATCTGTTCAGCAATCCCAGGTGAGGAACTGTACTGATTTTACCTCTCTCCTGAATAAGCCTGAAACTTCAAAATGGCTTGAAAAAACAACTGTGAATTTGGAAATACAAATCATCTTCACTACAGCATTGTTTTTAATCTTAATTACTAGACTATGCGTTCTTTCAGCTATAATGTAAGCAATAATTTGCTTGAATAAAAGTAGCTAAAAAGAACATGCATTGTAGGCCCTTTGGGATTTAGTGACAGTGTTTTTTTAAATAAACCTAACAGAGGAAGTTGCAGGGACAGGAAGCGGTAGATAAATAGAGAATAGAAAGTAGCCCAATGAGGCACGTCTACTCATTACACTAATCACATAAATAGATTGAACTTTTTATTTTTTTCTGGAAGATGGCAGCTTCTTTCTTAGAAAATTGCTAATCATTGCACATTTCATCCTCAGTTAATAAAAGTTAGTGATTATCCAATTAGTAAGTGGTTCTATGGCTTACATATTTAATTAAAGATGTTTGACATAAATTCTCTTTCCAATATTATGAAAGTTTAAAATCTTGGAATTCACATTAACAAGTCAGCAACTAACTTGTTAGGTTTCTCTACCCCTCAGCATTATGCTTCCCAAGAAGATACCATCTATAGATAGTAGCCATAAATGAATGCATGTTAAAGCGTGCCTTGAGACATGCTTTCAAGACATGCTTTTTACATGCATTCATTTAATTCTCAAAAAAACTAGAAATCTAGTATTATTATACTATTATTTTCTTATACAAATTAAGAAACAGGATTAAAATATTACATAATTACTCTAAAGCTTCACTAAAAATAAATAGAAAGCAGATTTTGAAAACTAAGGTTTTCATAGCTGAAAGCCCATTGTCTTCCAGTCTAAAACATAATTCTCATTGTTTTGGAATCAAACCAATCAGTGAGTAAAATATGCATTATAATAAATAAGATAGTGTGGTGGTGCCAGGGTTGAAATTGTAGAAATTGTCCTTAGAAGGGAAAATACTGACTTGCTAAATTATATCAACATACAATCACTATTTATTTATTTTTTAATATTATTTCCAGAGAGAGAGGAAGGGAGAGAGAAAAAGAGAGAGAGAGAGAAACATCAACGTGTGGTTGTCTTTCACCTGCCTCCAGCCACAGAACTGGCTGGAGACCTGGCTTCCAACCTGGTTATGTGCCCTGGCTGGGGAATCAAACCAGTGACCTTTGAGTTCTCAGGCTAGCACCTTATCCACTGTGCCACCAACCAGGGCCTACAACCACAAATTTAAAAAGGATAAAATATTGAATGTTAATGAGAATATATAATGTTTCATGAAGTTTATGGAGGAAAATAAACTTAGGAGGGATGTGAAGACATCCAACTGGCAGATTGATATATGAGGTGTGTCTAGAAGGTATCCATCTATATAATATTAAAAATTAGAGGAACTTATTAAAGAAGATACAAGATACATAGGAAAATGATGCTTCAGTTCCCTTCAAAGGAGGCACCTCAGGATCTCCTAACTGCTATCAGCTTCCTTGTTGTGTTTTCCTGAATCCCATGGATGGCCTGAAATTGCTTCCCTATGAAGGTGATTTTAATTTTAGGAAAAGCCAGAAGTCACAGGGCACCAAATCTGGGCTGTAGTGGGGCTGAGTCACCTGGGTGATTTGATGTTTTGCAAAAAACTGCATAAAACATGATGCATGAGGTGGCATGTGGTCATGATCAAGCTACCAATCACCAGATGCTCCTAGCTGTGGCCTTCTGATCATCCAAATAGTTTCCATGGAGGAATTTTCAAGCTTAAGCCAAAATTTGATGCAGATTCTAAATGACTCCCTCAGTCATTTCAAATACCATAGCCACACAGTACACATGCTCACTCAACAGCATCTACTGTTGTCACTGACTAGTACAGTGAAGTTGTCATTATTCATGCATATGCACTCTAGGCCACTCCTTGGCTGTCAGGTTACATCAATGTTGGGTAAACCTTTCTTATTATATTAACAATGGATGGACTTTTGTCCAGACAGACTTCATATGTGTCTCCTCATGTAACCATACATGTATACAAGGATTACATGTATATGTAAATATATACACATACAGATTATGCACTTACATATACAGGGTACGTGCTATCAATTGGCAACATTTTAGTAAAATAAATGACATACTACAAAAGTGTTACATTTTGAAATAAACTTATTCTTATATGTAAATCCATAAACATAGTCATTATTTTTTTAAATTGTTCAAGAAAGTCTCCATTGGCAGCAATATTAGACTTGATTCGACTTCAGAATCTTAAGCACACTTCAATTAACTTTTCTTTATCCATGGACATCATCATGTTTTCAATCTTAGCTTTAACTGCCTCTCTATTGGCAATAAGGTTGTTTATTAACTTCTCTCTCACAAATGCTCCATACATAACAGTCTAAAGAATTTGCATCTGGTGAACTAAGTGGCTAGATTTCCTTTGACTAAAATTCTAGACAGTGAGAAACTCTTGCACCTTTTTGGCATTATGTGCTGGTACACCATCTTATTGGAAGATAAAATGACATCCATTTGCAACTTGCTTCATCCATGGTACAGCTACTTCTCTCAAAATATCAAAGTAAACATCCTGGATCTTCATTGATGATTTCCTGGATTCTGTGTACAATATCTGGACTGTGCAATCCTTGTGTACCTTATGTGTTTTCCTTGTTGGTGCAGTGACATCAGGATTGGCATCATACACCTTCTTCATGTTGTCAACTGTACATAAAGGTATGCTATTGAAGTCTGCAATTTCCTTAGCAGTTAGTTGGCCTGGCACACAGTCCAGAAATTATGATTGCTCTGCATCATATTTCTTCAATATGATGGTTGCTCTCAGGATTTAATACTTTATATCTGAAACAATGATATTAAATCATAACCTTAGAAACATAGTTTTTCAAAATTAATAAGAAGCATGTGAAATAAGGAGATGCAAAGCTATTGCCAGTTGATCGTGTGCACCCTGTGCTATAGCATATACATAGACTTTTAATGCAGTTCTTTTATATTGTCTCATTTAGCTTCCATAGAATTACTTAATTTATGGTTTAACACAGCACTCAGATTAATCAATTAAACTAATCAAATGAATTAATAGATTGTATAAATTTACATATAAAATATGTAACAATTTCTAGGTTTTTATTTTTAAGATTTCATTTATTAATTTTTAGAGAGAGGGGAAGGGAGGGAGAGAGGAAGAAAAATATCGATGTGGAAGAGATACATTGATCAGTTGCTTCTCACATGCTCCCAAATGGGGACACAGCCTGCAATGCAGACATGTTCTCTGACTGGGAATAGAACCAACAACCCTTAGGTTCATAGTTCAGTATTTAATCTACTGAGTCACACCAGCTAGGGCTCTAGTTTCTAGTAAGTTTTTTGTTTTTTTAATTAAATTTATTGGCATGACACTGGTTAATAAGATTACATAGGCTTCAAATGTACCTTTCTATGATAAATGATCTGTATATTGTGTGCCCATCACCCAAAGTCAAATTATCTTCCATCATCATATATTTGATCCCCTTTACATTTTACGTCCCTATCAGCACCTTCTTTCTGGTAACCAACATAGTTTTTTATTTCTATTTTTAACTTTTATCAGTAAGATTCCCAAAGGTAATTAAAGTAGCTGCTAAAAAGAGAATATTTTGTTTTTAATTATTATATGTTGCTTCTTGAGAAAATAAGTATAATGAACAAAAGTATGACATATTGCTTATCTAAAAGTATAAGGAACAATTTTTGTTAAGTTATTGTTTTCTTTCTTTTTTAATGTCTTGAGACAGCAATGCTGTATGGGGAAAGAGTTGCCCATATTTTTAGATAGACCATGACTGAATTGTTTTTTTTTTAGTGGTATTATAGATTATTTTAATGTAAAGGGTCATTTATGTAACATTATGTACCATACTGTAAAATAAAATTTATGAGAACTTATATCTTATTTCAACTGAAATGATTTTGGGTGAACAAATTTGTATTTACTTATTTACAGATTTTTACCAATGTTTTACTGCTCCTTCTATAAGTTATGTTTGAAAACTACCTTCTCTATGATTTATATACCTTTATATGTTTTGAGTCAATTTTCTTTCTTAAACTTAAATTTAAGGTATATATTTTTAAATTATGCAAAATTTTATTTAAAAATTATGTTGAAAAAGATGTAATGCAGTACCCTTGTAGAAAATTTGAAAGTTTTATGTGAAAAATACTTTATCTATTTCAGCTACATTTTTGTTAGAAAAATAATATTCCTTATTAAATAATTTTAATCATTGTTTTGAAATATAGTCTAGATACTTCATTTTACCAATATCCATGAATTCACAAAAGGGAAATTACTTGATACCTGGACATTTCATATCTCAAGTTACATAACACATCTTTTTGGTGCTCCTACATGCTTCATTGAATTAGTTTCATATTGCTGTTTAAATCACCCCTTAAATTATTGGTCTAAACAAAAATATCAACTTGTTATTATTCATGCTGTTTGTGAATCAAAACTTAAATCAGATAAGAACAAAGATATTTTCATTGAGGCCTCATGAGGAAGACTCCAAATAAGGTAGAGTGGTGACATCTAAAAGTTAGTTCACATCTGATAGTTGGGTTTGACTCTAAACTGGAAGTCTAGCTGAACATTTGGTCAGGAATAAATAGATAAGCCTCTCTACACAGCCTACACTTTCTTACGTGTTGGTGAGGTTACAAGGATAGGTGTCCCAGGTGATACAGTCAGCAGGGTAGAAGCAGTATTTCCTTTTCTGTTTAAGTTTTGGAAGACAAGGCAGCAGCATTTATACCACACTTGATCCCTTGGGAGTCACACAGACCTGTCAAGAATTTTTTTTTTTTTTTTTAATTTTATTGTTGTTGTATTACATCCATCCCCTTTTTTGCTCCCATCTGTCCCCCTCCCCACCCACCCATTCCCCGCAAAGTCAATCCCACATGTTGTCCATGTCCATGGTTCCTTTATACTAGGTTCTTGTCTAAGCTGCTCTTCTTCTTTGCCTCTGCCCCTCCCTCCCCCCAACCTCGTTCCCCCTGACCACTGAAGGCCTATTCCTTGTATTCATATACTTGGTTCTGTTTTGCTTGTTGTTTGTCAAGAATGTTTGATGGAACAGAGACTCCTCACATTTTTCAGAGGACTTTCAACCTGATACTGTAAGATTAGAAAGGATGGAATAGTTTATCATAGTTAATATTTTGAGCCACTTAAATATAATTAATTCCAACTCATCCCCCCCCACAAAACCCCAACATTTTATCCCATTATGATATTAGTTCATAGTTCATAGTTCATAGTCTTATCATGTAATTAAGGTTCAAGATCTCCTTTCTTACAGTTCCTGGAATACAGCTCCTTGAGTATAGTTCCATGCCTTCTAAAGACCTATGGAATTAAGATAAAAGTAAAGATGCTTCCATCATCCAATATAAAATGGTTATACAAATATGGCATAATTTCAACAGGCACCCCTATTCAACAGGAATAAAACTGAAGTCTCACAAATATCACTGGTCCATAGAAGTTATGAAATTCAGCTGAGCACATGATGCTTGTTAATTATTTGATTATGTCCTATTTCCTGGGAATAATTTTCCATGGCTGTTTGATACACACTCTACAGTTTATTGACTACCTTATGAGCCATTATTTTATCTCAGTAAGATGTGGCTCAATACTCCCAGCTGCCTATGTTTTCTCAGTCTGTTCCTGTTTGTAGGTTAGACCCCAAAGACATATTTGTATTTTGTACTGTCTTTCGTTTTGACTCTGATCTGTTTATCTATCTGTCAATATAATTCTCTTTAAAATATTTGAGGGGGGAGAGTCAGACTCAAAAACCAAATTCATTTTTTACAATGGGTTTGGCACTGTCTCTAGGACAACTTTCATTAAAAGTGAGTTCTGCAGTATACCATTTCTGTGATATAGTTCACAAAAACAGCAGTCCAGAGTAAAATAAGTATTAAAGAAGAAAAAAAAAAACTGCTTAATTTGCTACAATATATCTAAAACACTATCAGTTAACATGTAATAATTATATAAGCTATTAGCATATTTAAAAATTTTTGTATTAACTCGTTAAAATCTAGTATATACTTTAAATATGCATAAAAATTTGTATGTAAATGCATTTTTGCATGTGTTTGGTGATATTGCAATTCATATTACTTAAAAGAGTAATTCTTTAAACAAAAAAAATATATTTGTGGGTCTTGTATGGGAATTACAGGGATTCTTTTATTAAATAAGCCACATATAAAATTTTGGATGAAGTACACTTTTCTCTGCATTGGATTTCCTATAAAACTGCTGTGGGATAACACCATTTTAACCGTATTATTTTTAGGGGGCACTTATTTCTGCTTGAGGCACCAACAGAAACTTTCTGAGACAAACAAGAATTTCATAATCACACTGTCAGTTTAATCTTTAGATTGTTTGTTGCTAAGCCTTTTATTTAAGATTTACTCAGAAGCCATTTTGTAATTTTAGCGTCACTGACGATCTAGGAGACTAGGAATGAGAAAATCCATTCTTCGACATGGGAATCCATAGCTTCTTTATGTTTATTCACTTATTCTTAACCCTATCTCTCTTCATTCACATTTTACTGAATTCATTTTGAAGAATCAAGCCAATATCTTCATTAGCAATCTCCTTTACTTTGCCATTTACATTTATTGATAGAATAATATCTTTAAAGAGGTAATTGTTTGTTTATTTATTTTTTGCTTATCTTTTGTTATAATTTTCTACAACTATGCATAATAACACTTTTAGAATCCTCCAAGGGTCATCATACTTCTGCTAACTTTGATCTCAAGATCATTTTCACCTCCACTGCCACTTGGTCTCAAAATTACTGACCCAAATTCTATGGAGTATTAAGCTTAGTGAAATAAGCCAATCAGTAAAAGACAAATACCATATGATCTCACCATTACAGGACAATAACAAACAAAACAAACAAACAAGCAAAACAGAACCAGATACATGAATACAATGAATAGACCTTAAGTGGGCAGAGGGGAGAAGGGAGGGGGGAGGGGGAAGAAGGAGACAAAGAAGGGGAGCAATTTAGTCAAGGAAGTAGCATGGAAAAACTAACTACATGGACAACAAGTGGGATTGACTTTGGTGGGTGTGGAAAAGGGGACAGAGGGGAGGAAAAAGGGGATTGGATATAATACAACAATAAAATTAAATTTAAAAATAAATAAATAAAAATAAAAAGGGATATAACTCAGAAAAAATTTGTTAAAAGTACAACAGCGATAGTGACTGGGTCTTACAGTTGAGCCAATCAGAAAAGAGACTTATAGGAATAAAGGAAATGTTTTTTTTTTTTGTTAAAGAATGTCTAGTACATGTGTCATTACTAGAAGATAAATCTGTCAGAAAAGAGAATTAGAAGTGACCACCATGACTGTCAACCATAGCTCATAAGTTTTTCCAAGGTTGTGCACCAGAGAAGCCACAAAAAAAAAAAAAAAAAAAAAAAAAGTCTAGGGTGTGTGTGTAAGAACTACATTCTGAGTTGTGTGGCAATAAATAATTATTTATCACTCTGTAATACACTAACCCAAAATAGTATTTTAACAATTATTTAACAATTTCTATATATTGGGATTCCAGGCAGAGCATAGTGAACATTTCTTTTTCTCTGTTCCACAATGCTTAATATATCATTTAGGAGACTTGAAGGCTGGGTACTATTACCTGAAGGGTTATTCCTTAGATCTGTAGTAGCTAAGGCAAGTGTTAGTTGAACAGCCAGAGCTCTCAGACTATATACATGTGGATCCACTCCATATGACTTATGCTTCCTGCAACATGATGGTTGGATCCAAAACAAGTATACATAGGCAGAAAGAGAGATGGAAAGAAGTAATTTACCTTTTGCAATCTTTTATTACTTTTTAGCTTCAAAAGTCTTACAGATTACTTCTATCACATTTTACTGAGTAAGGCAGTTCTGCAGTGAACAGTTTGAGTAGAATGAGGAATTTTTTTATGGTAGCAGTATGTCAGCATCATAATGGAAGAACAGTATGTGGATTGGATATAGATTAATATGATCATATTTGGAAAATGCTGTCTTCATTATCTAGTACCATGAGTTGACATAAAAAATACCAAGAAATTGAGGAATTTCAGAACTCTTGAGGAGAAATTCATAAGAATAGCAAGTTGGACAATACAATTAACTTTGAAGCCCTATTATTTCAGAATATGTTGAAGTACAAATAAATTTCTTGTCAACAAGTTCATGGGACACATTTTTAATATTAAAGATAAAGTCATAGAAATATACTAGGTAGTCTCAAATTACTCATAAAACATATTTATTTCACTTTACCAAGTGATTCCTGACTACTTTATAGGAATGGAAAATTAAATATAGTATATAAATTTCAATGAAAGAAAAATTTTATAGGTGTGTAGAATGTGCATATTTTAATGTAATTAATCACAATTTGGGTCTGTGCAGAGATGGGGAATAAAACTGATAACATTATGCTCCAGGTGGAATGTTTTTATTGAATTTTTTGTAACATAGTAATGTAAATTATCATAGCATCCTTGGTTTTCTGCCAACAAAAGTCTTCATTCTGAGTAACTGTGGTCATAGTCTTTAGCTAAAGATTTGAGATAATGGTAAAGTGTGAATGAAAACAGTGCATACTCAGGGTTTAAAGGTGTACAGGACTTCATTCTTTATTCATTTTTTCTATAATTTCCTGTGTGTTCCCTGGTGTTCAGTGAAAATATACTGAAATTTGGCCAGAAGAATGTTTCAGAAAATAGAAATGTGATTTGCTTTCCCAAAACTGTCTGGTAAAAAGATGAGAAAATTTGGATGATCTAGGATATAAAATTTTACGCTTTGGTGAAAAATGTAGGCTGTAATATAATTTCTCATGAAGTCTATATACTTGTATCCATATATACGTAAAGGTGAACTAAGACAACAACAACAAAATCCTTTAAAGTTAAAGATATAAAGGCAATGGATTTACACCCAGGTTAAGCTGCAGATAAAAAGTGTTTTCCAAGGGAGAAGGCCTCATTTTTCTCACAAGAAGCTTTAACAACATCTATCATTTATTGCATCTTTGGTACTTAAGATAGGTGAATAACAGGCATGACAAAAATCAAGTAACCATTATCATTATCATCATTCTCATTCATCAACAGTGTAATAGTGCTTTGTGCATATGTTGAATGAAAAAAAATTCACTATCAAGTGTGGATTAATGGATAATTTTACCTACCTCACAGCTTCAGCAGTGAATGACCTCTTTGAAGACATTAGAACTCATCATAAACTCTGTCATTAGTGTAATCAGTAGAATTCCATTACACTTGCAACCAACAACTACTGTCACTTCATGAATGATAGCCACCAGCATAGGCAGATCATATGTGGTCTCTACAGCATTCTGTGTTATTCCAAATGAGTGAGCAAACCTCCACAGAAATTACCTGTTATTTTTTCTGAAAAATTTTGAAATCTTCCACTGTGTAGTGGAATAATTGTTTTTATAATGCATACCTAAAAGGTGTTGGTAAAGCTGACAGTTTTAAAATCTTTGTTTTCCACCTACTAACTTGCCAAAAGTCACCAAATACCTTTTTCTGATCCACATAGGAGTGTAAGTTGGAACTGGGAGTTAGTGGAGACCTGCCGCATAATGTGTTCTCAGTGGTTATTTCAAAGTCCAGCATCAATAAACAACGTTCAGCTCAACTTCATATTAATGATAGTTTTTTAACCTTCACTATAAGCCTCAGGACCACAAAAGTAAAAGGTACTACTGCTGACTGAATTTGAATCGAGGACATTAAAATTTGAAGCTAAACTGTGTGGGGGCAAATTTTATCCAAGTGGTAATAACAGCACATTAAGAAAGATTTTCCTGCTGTTTTTTCCCCTTTGTTGATTATTATCTTTTCAGTGTTTTTCTGCATGCTGAAATAAAGTATGCATGTGGAGATGGTCTAATAGAGAGTACGAACAGTAAGAGGGACCACCCCTGAACAGCATCTGTTTACCTTCATGAGCATAAAAGGAGACAAAGCCAGTGGTCTTGCTTAGGAGATTATGAATTCAACTGGAAATCAGTAGATTATAATAACCTTCTATATTTTTAATGTTTAAACAAAATAAGTACGTTTCTCATCTTGATATTTCAGGAAGAATATTTATGGTCAAAAGTATATGGAACGCACCTAATCAATATTGCCATGATACACTATTGTATCTATATATTAGTATATATAAAACACTGATATTTGCTAATAACTACAAATATTAGTCATTAGTTCAGGTGACCCAATAATTTCATCTTTGTGGAATAGTTTCAAGTGAACCTTGTCTAAAGTGTCTTAGCATTAACTAAATTTCTACAGGTTGAAAGTCTTATATATTATTTAGGTAATGTTTCAAATAGAAATTACATTGAAAACCTACTCTCTTTGAAAGTTGCATGTGTAAAATAAAATATTAATGAAATATTAAATTTGATTTATTTAAGTACATGAGGGTTAAATTTATCACAACAGTAGCATGATATTATCCTAGATTATTAACATTCTTGTTATATCTCTCTACTTGCACCTAATACATCATATCAAATGCAGTATGTATTCAAATACTTAGTGTTTATAGGATATCAATGTACTCAAGGCAAATATTCAAACTTAATTTGGTAAATTACAATAAAATTTATCTTAATCTTCAATGTCAGTAAAAATAATCAGTTAAAGCATGAAATCATGAAATTATAAATACACACACAATTCCCATACTTTATGTTAAACTATATGAATATATATTCACTATATGATCTTGTGTTGTACAGAGTATTTTATTTAGAAAGTTGGGATTGTTTTTGTCTGATTTTTGCATAAACAACATGCATAAAGGGTCATCTATAATTTTTTTATCTAAAATAATGACAAAAACATTTTAGTTTTTCACACTTACAAAGTTTTACAAAGTATTTAATCTAGCTTTTCATTAAAATGATAATTCTATTTGCAATTATTATTTTCACCTTGTTAAAAACATTTAATTAGAAATGGAATTTGGAAACAATCCTAACTAGCACATCGTGACTTTGAAAGAAATGCAGCTCACTTGTAAGAGCACATAGCTCAACAGGTTGGAGCAGAAGTGCAAATGGGGTCATGAAAAAAAGAATCCATTATTATTTCTCAATGTATCAGGTGCATCTGCCAGTAGGTATTATTTTAAAATGAAGATAAATACTTATTACTGAAGGCTAATTAAGTCAGTGACTTTGTTAAATTAGGGCACTGCTATTCATATTTGTGGATATGATTCCCTCTGGTCCCTAGAAACAGCACTAAAGGTGAAATGTATAAGGTAGGTGTTCAATAAAAATTAGTGAGTTATTCATAATTTTATATTGGCTAATGACACAAGATAAATAAACCAGAGACATGAATTTTTTAACATATGTTTATACACATTGTCTATTTTCAAGGTTTTACAAAGGCAAGCTAACACAGGCCCTGGGCCATAAGCTATTTGAACTTTTCCTGTGTCATCATTTTACTTTCACCTCTTTTTCTTAAATTAAAAAGGAAAGATTGGCAGAGAGTTCATTCTGAGGAGATATACAATGTGAATCATTCAAGGACCTGAGAAGACAATGGAAAAAAAATCTAATTTTGCTAGAGTTTCTATGTTCAGCCAAAACTTCATTAAACTGTAAGAAAAATTTAAGGTATTTTCAGGATTCCAGGGTAAGGCAAAAGTAAAATTACAGTCATGAATATGCAAAACACAGAGTTTATTCTGGTATTATTTATTAAATATTTAATTTTTCCATATAAACAACTGTAATCCTACTTTTGTACCACCCTGCATATGAGTTCAGAAAATATACCTCCTACACACACTTGTGAATATAATTGGGTTAAAATTATCTTTATCATAATTGTTAACAGATAATAAGAAATCAAGAACAAGGGAGACAAGTAATTCACAAATTAAGGGAATAACTTAAAAGAAAAAGAAATTCTTAGAGAAACTGTCTTAGTGAGTAACTATTTAGATTAGACATAAGTGTCCGGAACTTTAGAAGAGAGGTTGTCACCAAAGAAAGAAACTGATTGAAAAATGATATAAAAATTTTAAATAGAATGAAAAAATAATATAACAGAAAGAATTGCAATTAGAATCTTTAGGAAAAAGAAGATTCATACAGGAAGAAAACATGTCAGCATAGTTTATTACTACTGCAATATTACTTTTTTCCTTTAGATTTTAACTAGATCTTTTTAAATAATTTCATTATATTTCTGGTCATATATCCATAAATAAGAAGCATCTGAAAATCTTTGCTTGTTATCTATGTGATACATGTTTTCAAAGGTATTTTTCCCTTGGAATGTCACAATAGCCTCTAAGTGTGCTAAATAAGTCTCTGTCAATTGTCTAATAATCCCAGGTTGATGTACAGTAATTAATTCACTTCAGTTATTGGAGCTTTATGTGTATTGGTGGAAATAATTATTAAAAAGACTTTTCTTTACATGGATTAGATATTATGCTTTAAGGCCACCTAACCCACAGTCCAAAATTACTCAGTATTCACAATGCTGCTCCAGTTCATGTAATTTATTTAAAATGAGACCTCCTTTATTCACTTGAGTTATGTATTTATCTCTGGAGGTTGAGGTAGAGGTGACAGGAATTGTTGCATTCTGGATTTTATAGAGTTCTTTATATAGAGATAGTGGATAAGTGAATTGGAAGAGTATTTCAAGTAATGTACAAACTTTTGTCTTTTCTCATTCTTGGACTCCAGTTCACCTGGCTTTTCTAACCCTTCATATCTCTGAATTTCTAGAACACAAATTATATATGAGAGAGAGAGAGAGGGAGAGAGGGAGAGAGGGAAAGAGAGAGAGAGAGAGAGAGAGAGAGAGAGAGAGAGAGAGAGAGAGTCCCAGAAGGAGAAGATAGTGAGAAAGATCAGAAAGATTACTCAAAGCAACAATGGCTAAAACCTTTGAAAATTTCCCTAAACTAATGAAATAAATTAATCTAAATATTCAAGAATGTTGAGGGGCTCTAAGTAGAATAAACCCAGATGTACACACTGAAACATATTATAATCAAGCTGTTGAAACCCAAAGATAAACAACCCTAAAAACACCAAAAGAAAAGTGACTCTCCCAATTAATGGGATCATCAATAAATTTATCAGTTAATGGAAAACACACTATGAGAAAATATATTTTCCAGTGATACATCTGATAAAAGGTTAATTTACAAAAAATATAAAGAACTTGTACAATTCAACACCAGGAAGAGAAGCACTTCCCATTAAAAAATGTACAAAGAGAGGGAACCAAGGTGGTACAAGAGTAAGCAGAACTACACCAATCTCCTTCCAGGACCAATCTGGAATTACAATTTACCTGGAGAGAAATTAGAATGACCAACAGAACGCCAGCTGGAGAGAAGCCTTATAACCACTGACAGAACAGAAAAAGCTGCTGCATCACAATGTGACTGGCTGACTAGACCCAGATTATGGAATGACCTGATTGACCAGAGGGGGATCCAGGAAGTAAAGGAAGTGCAACTCTCCACGACAGAAGGTCATAAGACAAAGACAGGAACTAAAAAAAAAAAAAAAAAAAAAAAATCTAAATAAAAAAATCAAGAGTGACCTAAAATGGGGAGTGAAAGAAACAGTTCACCACCAAAAGGAGAAGAAGAATCCCCAGATAGACTGCTAAATGAAGTAGAGGAAAGAAAACTATCAAACACGGAATTGAAAATAATGACAGAAAATCTCAATGAGCTCAGTGAGATAAAAGAAAACTACAAACAACTCAAGGGGAACTACAAAAAATTCCAGGGAAGTTACAAGGAACTTAGAACTACATCAGCATTAAAAAGAATACAGAAACAATTAATAAGAGCCAGGAGGAAATGAAAAATACAATTTCTGAACTTAAGAATACAGCCCTGGCTAGTAGCACAGTGGATAAGGTGCCATCCTGCAAACCCAGAGTCCGCTGGCTCAATTCCCAGCCAGGGCACACAAAACCAGATTGCAAGCCAGGTCTCCAGCCAGCTCTGTAGCTGGAGGCAGGTGAAAGGCAACCATACATTGATGTCTCTCTCCCTCTCTCCGTCTTTAAAAATAATAAATAAAATATTTTAAAAATGCAGTAGAAGGACTCAACAGCAGACTAGAGGAAGCAGAGGATCAGATCAGTAAACTGAAGGACAACATAGAAAAATATTTTGAGACAGTGCTACAGATTGAAAGACTTAAAAAGGATGAAAAGGTTTTAAGAGAGCTGCAGGACAACATGAAAAGCAATAAGATCCTTATCGCCTTATCATAGGGATACCATGAAGGAGAAGAGAAACAAGGGAGAGAAAAGCTATTTGAAAAAGTAATGATAGAGGGGTTCCTGCAAGATGTTCAGAGGAGTAGGGAGCTGCATCACTCTCCTCCCAGGTCACATCTGGAGTTATGTTTTTTGGAGAAAAGGTCAGCTGGAATTACCAACAGAACACCAGCTGGAAAGAAGTCCTATAACCACAGACAGAACAGATGAGACTGCTTCATTACAACGTGACTGATAGGAATCATGGAAACATGAGAGGGCGGGCTGGGACCCCACCAGAGGCAGCAGCCAAAAGGACAGAGCCAGGGGCTCCACCTGAGAAGGGGGATGTCCCAGCTACAGCAACACAGTGGAGAGCAGAGCAGCATCCAGCTGAGAAGAGCGGAAAGCCATGGAGTTTGCTGGCCTGAGAGAGCACTGGAGACAGAGAACTGCTAGGGTGACCACAGCAACAATACATTGGCACCCACATACCCTGGGCTCCAGTGGAGGGAGGGCAGAGAGGACTGGAGACGCATGGGGAGAATTTGAGTCAGTGGCTTGAAGGAGAGAAGTGGGGAAGTGGCCATGTAGGGGGTCCCTGTGCTGAGTTATCACCCACACCTCAGGCGACTGCACTGTGCCCAACAGCTTCCGTAGCATAGTCCTCATAGCCCTGCCCACTGGGAGCAATCTGCCCCACCCAGCAGGGCCTGAGTTTAGTAGCTGATTTATTGATTTACAACTGATTTGGTCTGTCACCCCAAGCAGCACCTGAGCCTGGTACCTGATCCCAATTCTTTAATTTACATCTAAATAAACATCTCCTGCCCTTCCCTGTCTGAGCATAGAACAATAGTTGGCCCCTAAAGATATATCTCTTGCCTAGCAGCACCTGGGACTGGCGGCTGATTACAAACTCTCTGACTTACAACTGGGTCAGAGAGTCAGCCTCGCACAGTGGCAAGTGAGCCTGGTGGCTAGTTGTGGATTCATTGCTTCGCAACTGAGTTGGTGTGTCCCCACCACTGGTCGCTGGGCCTGGTGGCTGATCGCAACTCATTGGATTACAATTGAATCTTTTGGTCTAGGGCAGTGGTCCCTTAGCCTGGCAGTTGATCACAAATTCATTGGATTACTAGAATCTTTCAGTTGAGCCCAGCGCCATCTGAGCCTGGTGGCTTATCATAGATTCATTGGATTACTATTATACCTTGCTGTCTAGCCCAGCAGCTCCTGAGCCTGGTGGCTGAACACAGATTCACTGGATTACAAATGGATTTTGCTGCCTACCCCTGAGCCTGGTGGTTGATAACAGATTCATTGATTTACACCTGAATCTGTCCCACCAGGCTGCACCTGAGCTGGTGGCTGATCCATTGGATTACAATTAAACCTCACTGTCTAGCCCAGCAGGGCCTGAGTTTAGTAGCTGATTTATTGATTTATAACCGAATTGGTCTGTCACCCCAAGCAGCATCTGAGCCTGGTGGTGGATCACAGATTGAAAGGATTACAACTAAATCAATCCTTCCATCCTAGCATTCCTTAGCCTGGCAGCTGATCACAGTCTGATTGGATTACAACGAAGCCTAAAAATGGGGAGAAAAAAAAAAAACAGTCCATCTCCAAAAGGAAAGGAGGAATCCCCAGAAAGATCACTAAATGAAACAGAGGCAAGCAAATTATCAGATATAAAATTCAAAATAATAATAATAGGAAAGCTCCATGAGCTCAGCCAGCTCAAAGAAAACTACAAAGAACTCCAGGGGAACTATAAAGAACTCCAGGGAAGCTACAAGGAACTTACTGAGAACTACACCAGAATTAAAAAGGACATTGAAACTATCAGTAAGAGCCAGGAGGAAATGAAGTGTACACTTTCTGAATTGAAGAATACAGTAGAAGGAAGCAACAGCAGTCTAGAGGAAGCAGAGGATGAGATCAGTGAGCTGAAGGAAAATGTAGAAAAATATTCCAAGACAGTGCAACAGAATAAAAAAAGGCTGAACAGGAATGAAGAGATTTTAAGAGAGAGCTGCAGGACAACATGTAATACAATAATATCTATATCATAGGGATACCAGAAGGAGAAGAGAAACAAAGACGGAAAACATGTTTAAAAAAAAGTGATGAGAGAAAACTTCCCTAACATGATGAGTAAAAATGTTATTCAAGTTCAGGAAGCACAGAGGGTTCCAGTGAGGATTAATCCAAACAGACCCACTCCAGACACATTATAAATAAAATAGCAAATTTCAAAGACAAAGAGAGAATCCTAAAAGCATCAAGAGAGAAACAGCAAATAACATATAAGGGAGCTCTGATAAGAATATCAAATGATTATTCAACTGAAACAATACAAGCCAAAAGGGAATGGCAAAAATATTCTAAGTAATGGGAAACAAAGGCCTGCAACCAAGAATATTCTACCCAGCAAGGCTCTCATTCAGGATGAAAGGAGAAATAAGGAGTTACACAGACTAAAGAAGACTAAAAGAATACATCTCTACCAAAACAGCATTGCAAGAAATGCTACAGGATCTGCTTTAAAAAAAATGAAGAAACAGAGAGAGACAGAGAGGAACACAGGTACAAAGGGGAAAAATGGCAATAAATAAGTATCAATCAATAATAACCTTAAATGTAAACAGATTACATGCACTAATTGAAAGATATAGGGTAGCTGAATGGATAAGAAAAAATGACCCATATATATGCTGCCTTCAAGAGACCCACCTCAGAACAAAAGACTGACATGGATTGAAAGTGAAGGGATGGAAAACACAAATGGATATTTAAAAAAAAGGCTGGAGTAGCAATACTTATTTCAGACAAAATAGCTTTTACAATGAAGACCATAAAAAGAGACAAAGAAGGACATTTCATAATATTTAAGGGAACAATCCATCAAGAAAATATAACTCTGATAAACATATATGCACCCAACATAGGAGCTCCAAAATATATAAGGAAAACCTTGGAAGACTTCAAAAGGATATATACAGCAACACACTCATAGTAGGGGATTTCAATACCCCATTATCAACAATGGACAGACCTTCCAAACAGAAAAATACCAAGGCTATTGTGGCATTGAACAACACTCTAGAGGAAATGGACCTAACGGATGTATACAGAACCTTTCACCCCAAAGAATCACATGGAAAATTCTCTAAGATAGACCACATGGTAGGTCAAAAGAGAAATACAGAAAAATTGAAGTCATACCAAGCATCTTCTCAGATCACAATATATTGAAACTGGAAACCAACCTCAAGGGAAAAACCCAAAAACACTCAAAATCATGGAGACTGAATAACATGCTTTTAACTAATGAATGGGTTAACAATAAGATTAAAGAATAAATTAAAAAGTTACTGAAAACAAATGACAATGAATACACAAAAGCCCAAAACCTATGGGAAACAGCAAAGGCAGTCCTTAGAGGGAAATTCATAGCAATACAGGCCTACCTAAAAAGGCTAGAAGAAGCTTATACAAATGACCTAACAATAAAGCTGCAAGAACTAGAGGAGCAACAACAAACAAAGCCCAGAGCAAGTACAAGGAAGGAAATCATCAAGATCAGAGCAGAATTAAATAACTTAGAGCATCAAACTACAATTTGAAGAATCAGTAACTCCAAAAGCTGGTTGTTGAAAAAAATTAAACAAAATTGACAAGCCTTAAACCAGACTCATCCAGAAAAAGAGAAAGAGGACCTATATAAACAGAATCAGAAATGACATAGGAGAAATCACAACCGATACTTTAGAAATACAAAGGATTATAAGAAATTACTACAAACAACTATTTGACAAGAAATACGACAACCTGGGTGAAATGGACACATTTCTGGAAATGTATAATCTACCAAAACTGAATCCAGAAAAAGCAGAAAGCCTGAATAGACCAATAACAACTAGGGTAATTGAAGAAGTAATCAAAAATCTCCCAAAGCACAAGAGCCCCAGACCAAATGATTACATAGGTGAATTCTACCAAAAATTTAAAGAAGAACTAACTCCTATCCTTCTCAACCTATTCCAAAAAAATCCAACAAGAGGGAAGACTCCCAAACTCTTTCTATGAGGTTAACATTATTCTAATCCCAAAACCAGGTCAAAACACAACTAAGAAAACTATAGGCCAATATCTCTGATGAACAAAGACACTAAGATTTTTAACAAAATATTGGCCAACCGGATCCAGCAATACATTAAAAAGATCATACACCATGAACAAGAGGGCATCATCCCAGGGATGCAAATATGGTATGACATTCATAAGTCAATAAATGTAATGCACTGCATCAACAGAATGAAAGACAAAAACCATATGACCATATCAATGGATGCTGAAAAAGCATTTCATAAAGTACAGAAACCACTTATGGTAAAAACACTCAGCAAAATGATAACAGAGGGAGCATACATCAACATCATAAAGTCCATATATGAGAAACCTGAAGTCAACATCATACTCAATGGGCAAAAACTTAAAGCTTTCCCCCTAAGATCAGGAACAAGACAAGGCTGTCCACTTTCTCCACTTCTATTCAACATTATTTTGGAAGTTCTAGCCATAGCTATCAGAGAAGAAAAAGGAATCAAAGGTATCCAAATTGGGAAGGAGGAAGTCAAACTCATTATTTGCAGATGATATGATAGTGTATATACAAAACCTTATAGACTCCACTAAAAACTCAACCTAATAAGCAAATTTAGCAAAATAGCTGGATATAAAGTCAATATCCAGAAATCAAAAACATTTTTGTATGCCAATAATGAAACATCAAAGATAGAAGCTAGAAAACAAATCCCATTTTCCATAGCAGCAAGAAAAATAAAGTACTTAGGAATATGCATAACAAAGGCAGTAAGAGAATTGTACTCAGGAAACTAAAGAACACTAAAGAAAAAAATTAAGGAAGATGCAAATAAATGGAAGCATATACCATGGTCATGGATGGGAAGAATTAACATTATTAAAATGTCCATATTACCCAAGGCTATTTAGAGGTTCAATGCAATCCTGATTAAAATACCAATGACATACTGCACAGAGATAGAAAACATACCTCAAAAATTTATATGGAGCCAAAAACACCCATGAATAACCTCAGCAATCTTGAGAAAGAAGAACAAGGTAGGAAGAACTACAATACTGAACATCAAACTATATTACAAGTCTGCTGTAATCAAAACAGTCTTGTACCGGCATAAGGATAGACATATAGAGCAATGGATCAGAATAGAGAGCCCAGAAATAAACCAAGGATTCTATGGTCAATTAACATATGACAAAGGGAAAAGGAACCAAAAATGGAGTAAAAACAGTCTCTTTAACAAGTGCTTTTGGGAGAATTTGACTGCCACATGCAAAAAAATTAAACTAGACCACCAGCTTACACCATACACCAGAATAAACTCAAGATAGATAAAAAACGTAAACATAAGCTGTGACACCGTAAAGATCCTGGATAAAAATTTGGCAGTAAAATTTTAGATATCCTACACAGAAATATGCTTACTTGTACTTCTTCAAGGGCAAAGGAAATCAAAGAACAAATAAACAAATGAAACTATATCCAACTGAAAAGTTTCTGTTCAGCTAAAGAAAAGAGCAAAATTCAAAGGGAACCAACTGTGTGGGAAAATGTATTTGCCAATGGTACCTCAGACAAGGGTTTGATCTGCAAAATATATAAAGAACTTATGCAACTCAACACCAGGGAAACAGACAGCCCAATTAAAAAATGGGCAAAGGACCTAAACAGACAATTCTCTGAGGAAGACATACAAAGGGCCCAAAGGTACATGAAAGAATGCTCAACATTGCTAGTCATCAGAGAGATGTAAATTAAAACCACAATAAGATACCACCTCACACCTGTTAGAATGGCCATGATCAACAAATCAACAAACAACAAGTGTTGGCAAAGATGTAGGGTAAAGGGAACCCTGGTGCACTGCTGGTGGGAATGCAGGCTGGTGTAGCCATTATGGAAAACAATATGTATTTTTCTTAAAAAATTAAAAATGGAACTGCCTTTTGATCTAGCAGTTCCACTACTAGGACTATACCAGAAGAACCCTGAAACACCAATTCATAAGAACCTATGTACTCTTACATTCATAGCAGCACTATTTACAATAGCCAAGTGCTGGAAACAGCCTAAGTGCCCATCAGTGGATAATTGGATCAAAAAACTTTGGTATATATATACAATGGTATACTACACAACAGAAAGAAAGAAGGAATTCCTGCCCTTTGCAACAACATGTATGGGATTGGAAAGTATTATACTTAGTGAAATAAGCCAGTCAGTGAAAGACAAATACCATATGATCTCAGCCATTACAGGACAATAATGAACAAAATAAACAAGCAAAGAGAACCAGATAAATGAATACAATGAATAGAACTTCAGTGGGCAGGGCAGAGTGGGGCAGAAGAGGCAAAAAAGGGCAGCAGTTCAGTCAAGAAACTAGTATAGAAGAACCATGGACATGGACAAGAAGTAGGATTGACCCTCGGGGAGAGGGTGGGTGGGGAAGGGGACAGAGGGAAGTAAAAGGGGGATGGATGTAATACAACAACCATAAAGTCAAATTTTAAAAAAAAGTAATGATAGAAAACTTCCTTAACTTGATGAGTGAAAACTTCACTCAAGTTCAGGAAGCACAGAGGATCCCAAAGCAGATCAACTCAACAGACCCACTCCAAGACACATCACAACTAAAATGGCAGATTTCAAAGACAAGGAAGGAATTTTAAAAACATCAGGAGAGAAACAGCTAATAACCTGTAAGGGAGCTCCAATAAGTCTATCTACTGATTTCTCAACAGAAACACTATAATCCAGAAGGTAATGGCCAAAACAAATATTCAAGTAATGAACAATGAAGAGCTGCAACCAAGAATACTCTATCTAGCAAGGCTATCATTTGCAATAAGGAGTTCCCCAGACAAAAGAAGGCTAACAGGATACATTTCCATAAAACCAGTATTGCAAAGGATACTAAATGGTGTGCTTTAAAAAGATGAAGAAACAGAGAGAGACAGAAAGGAACACAGGAACAAAGGGGGAAGATGTCAATGAAGAAGAACCAGCCAATAATAACCTTAAACATAAATGGATTAAATGCACCAACTGAAAGACATAGGGTAGCTGAATGAAAAGAAAAAACAAAACAAACCAAAAAAAAAAAATTATCAACATATATGCCGTTTACAAGAGACCCACATCAGAGCAAAAGATTGACCAGATTGAAAGCAAAGGGAAGGAAAAAGTCTAAGTAGCAATACTTATTTCAGATAAAATAGATTTTACAATGAAGGCCATAAAAAGAGACAAAGAAAGACATTTCATAATACCTAAGGGAACAAACTATCAAAAAGATATAGCCCTTGTAAACATATGTGCACACGACATACAAGCACCCAAATATATCAGGAAAATCTTGGAGGACTTCAAGAAGGATACACTAATAGTATGTGATTTTAATAACCCATTATCAACAATGGACAGATCTTCCAAGCAAAAAAAAAAAAAAAAACACAAAACATATTGTGGCATTGAAAAACACTCCAGGTGAAATGGACTTAATGGACATATACAGAACTTTTCACCCCACAGAAGCAAAATACACATTCTTTTCAAGTGCACATGGAATATTCTCAAAGATAGGCCACATGGTAGAACACAAGATGAGCCTCCACAAATACAAGAAAAATGAAATTATATCAAGCATCTTCTCAGAACACAATGGCTTGAAACTAGAAACCAACCTCAAGGGGAAAACCCAAAAATATTCTAAGCCATGGAGACTGAATAACATGATATTAAGAAAAAATGGGTTAAAAATGAGATCAAAAGAGAAATAAAAAAGTTTCTGGAAACAAATGAAAATGAACACACAATAGCCCAAAACCTATGGGACACAGCAAAGACAGTCCTCAGAGGGAAATTCATAGCAATACAGGTCTTTCTAAAAAGGTTAGAAGACTCTTATACAAACAACATAACCATAAAGCTACAACAACTAGAGGAGCAATATCAAACAAAGCCCAGAGTAAGTAAAAGGAAAAAATATAATCAAGACCAGAGCAGAATTAAATGACTTAGAGACTAAAACTGTAATTCAAAGAATCAAAAAATCCAGGAGCTGGTTCTTTGAAAAGATAAATAAAATCAACAAGCCTTTAACTGGACTCATCAAGAAAAAGAGAGGACCCAAGTAAACAAAATAAGAAAGGAAAGAGAAGAAATCACAACCAATACACCAGAAATACAAAGGATTATAAGAAATTGCTACAAACAAGTATATGAAAAGAAATTTGACAACTGGGTGAAATGGACAAATTCCTAGAAAAATATAATGTACCAAAAACTGAATCAAGATGAAGCAAAAAACCTGAATAGACCAATAACAACTAATGAAATTGAAGCACTAATAAAAAAACTCCCAGTGCACAAGAGCCCCATACCATATGGATACACAGGTGAATTTTACCAAACATTTAGGGAAGAACTAACCCTTATACTTCTTGACTTATTCCAAAAAATCCAAGAAGAGGGAGAACTCCTACAGTCTTTCTATGAGGCCAGTATTATTCTAATACCGAAACCAGGTCAAGACCCAACAAAGAACGAAAACTACAGGCCAATATCTCTGGTGAACATAGATGCTAAAATTCTCAACAAAATATTGGCAAACCAGATCCAGCAATATATTAAAATGATTATATACCATGATCAAGAGGAATTCATCTCAGGGATGCAAGAATGGTGCAACATTTACAAATCAATAAATGTAATACACCACATAAACAAATTGAAAGATAAAAATCACATGATCATATCAACAGATGCTGAAAAAGCAGTTGATAAAGTACAGCAACCATTTATTATAAAAAATGCTCAGGAAAATTGAAATAGAGGGAGCATACCTCAACATAATAAAGGCCATATATGAGAAACCTACAACCAACATCATACTCAATCAGCAAAAACTAAAAGATTTCCCCCTCAGGTGAGGAACAAGACAAGGGTGTCCACTCTCACCACTTCTTTTCAACATCATTTTGAGAGTTCTAGCCACAGCAATCAGACAAGAAAAAGGAATAAAAGGCATCCAAATTGTAAAGGAGGAAGTTAAACTGTCATAATTTGCAGATGACATGATAGTGTACATACAAAACCCTCTAAATTTCACCAAGAAATAACTCGACCAAATGACCAGATTTAGCAAAATAGGTGAATATACAGGGTGTGGGCATTCAATTGGCAAAATTTTAGCAAAACAAACAACATACCACAAAAGCGTTACATTTTGAAACAAATTTATTCTTATATGTAAATACATAAACATGGTCATTATTTTTTTTAATTTTTCAAAAAAGTCTCCATTTGCTGCAATAAGAGATTTGATTTGATCTCAGAACCTTGAGCATGCTTTAATTATCTTTTCTTTATCCATGGATATCATCATGTTTTCAATCTTAGTTTTAACAGCCTCTTTTTTGGAATGAGGTTATTTATTAACTTCTGTCTCACAAATGATCCATACATAAAAATCTAAAGGATTTGCATATGGTGAACTAGGCGGCCAGATCTCTTTGACAAGAATTCAGCAACATTGACACTGAGAAATTCTATATACTACAGGGTGTGTGCAGTACACTGAAAATAATGTTGCATCTCCTTATTTCACATGCTTCTTATTAATTTTGAAAAACTATGTTCTAAGGTTATGATCTAACATCATTGTTTCAGATATAAAGTATTAAATTCTGAGAGCAGCCATCATGTTGAAGGAATACCATGTTAGGTATTCCTATAGGAAAATTGCAGACTTCAATAACATTCCTTTACTTACAGTTGACAACATGATGAAGGTGTATGATGCTATCGTCATGTTGCCATACCAATAAGGAAAATGCATAAGGTATACAAGGATTGCAGAAGTCCAGATATTGTACACCGAATCCAGGAGATCATCAATGAAGGTCCAGAAAAGTCAATGTGCTCCATAGCAAGAGAACTGCAGATGTCAGATGCAATGGTTCACAAGATTATTGCTGAAGATATCAGATACATACAGAATAGAACAGATCATATGCTCTTAGAAGAAGCCAGCTTATGACACAATAGACAAAGGAAAGACACTTTGAAAAAGCAAGAAAACTGCTAATAAAATGGAAACATTCCAAAAATATATATATATGATTTTCTTCTCCGATGTAAAGAATTTTCAGCAGGACCAAATAGTCAACAGAAGACACAACAGGTGGGTGGCTCTGTGAGAATCTTAATGAAGTCCCAATTTCATGAAAACAAAATTTACTGCTACAGCGATGGTGTTAGGTATTGTCAGCAATGAAGGAGATATCTGCATTTGTTTCCACAAGGCTTAAAGGTGACTGCTAATGTTTACCTTGACATTTTGAGAGAAATAATTGTGCCATGGATGAAGCAAGTTGCAAATGGACATTATTTTATCTTCCAACAAGATGGTGCACCAGCACATAAGGCCAAAAAAGCTGCAAGAATATCTCAGTATCAATGTTCCTGAATTCTGGTCAAAGGAAATCTAGCTGCATAGTTCAACATATGCAAGTCCTTTAGACTATTATGTATGGAGCATTTGCGAGAGAGAAGTAAAACAACCTCATTTCAATAAAGAGGCTGATAAAGTTAAGATTGAAAACATAATGATGTCCATGGATAAAGAATATTTAATTTAGGCATGCTCAAGATTCTGAAGTCAAATCAAGTCTTTTATTGCAGCCAGTGGAGACTTTTTTGAACAACTAGAAAAATAATGACTATTTTTATACATTTACATATAAGAATAAATTTATTTCAAAATGTAATACTTTTGTGGTATTTTGTTTATTTTACTGAAATTTTGCCACTTTATTGTGCATACACTGTAGACCATCTTACCTATTTTGTATGTAAACAGGTAACAAATATCAATTTATTTCATCCACACATGCACAAGATATGTTCAATATTAAATTTTGATTATTTAATGTAAAACATCATCTAGAGAAGTACACAAAGTGTTACCTATATTTGAAATATATATTATTTATGTATGTGTGTCTGTCATTTTATATATATACATTGACACACTCCTAAAAAGAATCAAGATTTTGATGAGAATCTTAAAATAATACCTAATCATTGCTTATTCATTTCCAATCATTTCAAATTTAAACAAAACATTTTAAACTGTTAATTAGCTACCCAGACAGTTCATGTGGTCAACCTCTCAATTCAAATATGACATTTAATCAAGGAAAAAAATGTGAAAAAATGACTTTATTCCTTTCTAGTGTTTTTTTTTTTTTTTTTTTCTTGAATGATGAAGGAGTTAAGGAACTTCACAAATGAATTAATTAATCCATGATTTACTAAGATCTAGTTGATAAACATTTTCACTTGAAAATCAACATTTTTCACCAATTTAAAATGTTAACACATACTACTCAGATCAGCTCATGTTTCATTTTCTTTATTTTGTGTATTACTGTTTTAATCTCTCAATCCATAACATGATGAAGTATCACTTTTGTTTCTTACCTAAATCAATTTTTTCCATTGTCTTTTTATGTTGGGGTCCCTCTGGGAAAGCGTGGAGGCTTGGAGCCCCTCACAGGCCAGACAAAGCCTGTAAGACCTGACCAGAACACTGGGAAAGCTGGTGCAAATGTACCTGTATGCTATAGCCAGTGGGCCCTGTTGGGAACATACTTTAACCCCTTTGAAATCTGGCCTGTTTTCTCACCTCCCTTAATCTTCTGTTGTATCATCAGCAGAGGTTTTCTAAATTTGAATGCACATCCTGACCTGAGTGATATCTCAGTGCTCCTTCACTTATTGTTCTTGACCAATATCCATTTTCCCGTAATTCACATTGTTTAGCATTTAGTGACAAGCTACATGCCTTCAGGTTTACTGCTGTCAATAAAAGATCTTTGGGAAGGGTGAAGGGGGCTTTTGGCCCTCAGCCACTGGCCGGCTTTCTCTCCCCTAGCACAAGTTGCCTGGGAAGGTTCATTTTCATCAGCAGCACCCAGAAATCTCTGTGGGTCAGGTGTCCCCTACATCTTTCTATCTACCTTCCATACCCATTCTATTGTGTCTATCTCCATAGTTACCATGCTTTTCCATGGCTTTAATTATTGCATTATAAGAATTTATTATTACTGGTTTTCCACCATATTACCTAACCTAGAACTTACAATGTCTTTTTACTACATCGAGATCAAGGTCCTCTCATTTAAAAAGGCTTCTGTATTTCTTCCTTGCAAGTTGTCACACACTGCTAATTTATATCCTTGTTGTAATTAGACAATAGAGTCCCTAAAACTTTCATGTAACTTTATTTAGCCAAAATGTGTATGTTGCCATGTGTTGTAGCTCATAATCTCATGTTCCTTTTTTCAGGTATGTTTTTCATTCCACTGAGGATCTCAGATCTTTGTGCATTCTTAAAATCTTCCTATTTTCTGATCTCCCTCTCTTTAATGTTAGGAGTCACCTTTATTAGCAGCAATTTCTCACTTATTCTAATCAGTTACCTCATTGTACAGATACTGGAAGGTGAGTGGTTTTATGTCTCTTTATGGGATTTAATCTTGATTTGGTGGACTTCTCATTTAGTGGCTTTGCTTTCAACACCAGCTTGCTCATTGGATTGTGCTGTTTGGTGGCCTGCTTGCTGATGATTAGATGTCTGAACACTTGTTTGGAAGAAAATGGAAAAGTCAGCTCAAGATTAAAAATTACATAACTTAACAATAAGAGATATTAAACTCAGACATATATTTAGCGATGGTAATATCCTCAGTGTTCTCAAGGGCCTTTAACATTATCTAATAAAATCTACACAATAATGTTTCAAAATAGGTATCATAGTTTTATATCTAAAAAAGGAAATATTGAAATTAGGTTACTGTTTGCCTAGGTCACTTACTCAGCAAATGGGAGTACAATAACATATACTCAAATCTATTTGACCAGAAAATGTATTCCAATGCTAAGCTTTGATTTTAGTTTAAAAATAAGAGAAATTTAAAATGTTTAGTAAGGTTTTTTTCTCACTCATTATGGTAGCATGATAATTAGCAATCCTAGAAAGGAGGGACATGAGATACTCTATATTTAATGTAACCAATAAGTCAAAAGGAGGCATTAGTCTCCTTTGCAATGGAGTTTTCCAGGAGCTGAAACTTGCTGATCTCTCCCTTTCACATTTGGAAATGATAGCAGAACATAATAAGAAGCTGTGTGAACATGGTAGCAGCTTATTTGAACAATAGACATTTCTCATTTGTTTCAAAATCAATAACCAAAAACTCCTTTAATTCTTCAAGGACAATTTAAAAATATGATGAAGAAAGGATCACTGCATAATAATAATTTTTTTTTTGCAACTAATAGACACAGGTTGATTGCACTTACAAAGATGATCACACATTAAGATAACCTTTATGTAATTAAACCCAGTACAAATACAGATTAATCAGTCCTTTTCATCACTGACAGCCTTGTTTGGAAAAAAAAAATCCCTCATATCTAAAACCAAACAACAACAAGAGGGAACATGAAGAGAAAGGTAATATTTCTATTGCTTCTTTAAATCATTTTTTAGAAGACATGTATGAGATAAGAAAATGTAAATTTTTAAAATTATATTAGGTCTATTGTTTGTATGCATCTGGGAAGTTTGGATCTTAACCAAGATATTAATGAAATTTTATGTAATAAATTATGGAATTAGTCATTGTAATATGAATTTCAGCTATGCTTTAGGGCACCATGAGTCATTTACCCATCTGGCCAAAATCAGAATTGGAGATAGCAACTATAAGATATCCACAAGTTAATTGAAGTATAATTAATCTGTGAAAACATCTGCTTATACTTTTTGTTGTTGTTATGGTATTACATTTATCCCATTTTTACCTCACTGCTATCCCCTGCCCAACCCTCCCCATGGTCAACCCCACATGTTGTCCATGTCCATAGATCATCCATATTAGTTCCTTGACTAAACTGTTCTGTGTCTTTGCCTCTTTCTCCCCCTCCCACCTCCACTCTGAGCACTGAAAGTCTGTTCCTTGTTTCCATGCTCTGGTTCTATTTTGAATGTTTGTTTGTTTTGTTGATTAGTCCTCTGTATTAGGTGAGATCATATGGTATTTGTCTTTCACTGACTGGCTTATTTCACTAAGCATAATATGCTCAAGTTCTGTCCACGCTGTCACAAAAAGTAGTCATTCCTTGTTTCTTTCTGCTATGTATTCAATTATGTAAATGTAGCAGAGTTTTTTGATCCATTCACCCACTGATGTGCACTTAGGCTGTTCCTAGCACTTGGCTATTGTAACATAGAGGTGCATAGGTGCATAGGTGTAACTATGAACATAGAGGTGCATAGGTTCTTCTGAATTGGTGTTTCAGGGTTCTTTGGGTATAATCCTAACAGTGGAATAACTGGAGCAAAATGCAGTTCATTTTTAGTGTTTTGAGGAAATTCCATACTGTTTTCCATAATGGCTACACCAGTCTGTATTCCCACCAACAATGCACCAGGGTTCGCTTTTCTCCACATCCTCACCAGCACTTGTTGTTTGTTGATTTATTAATGATGGTCATTCTGACAGGTGTGTGGTGATATCTTATCATGGCTTTCATTTGCATCTGTCTGATGGCTAGTGATGTTGAGCATTCTTTCATATGCTTTTGGGCCCTCTGTATGTCCTCCTCAGAGAAGTGTATGTTCAGGTCCTTCACCCATTTTTTAACTGGGCTGCTTATCTCCCTGGTGTTGAGGCATAAATTCTTTATATATTCTGGAGATCAAACCCTTGTCTAAGGTATCATTGGCAAATATGGTTTCTCATACAATTGGTTCCCTTTTCATTTTGCTGATGTTTTCTTTAGCTGAGCAGAAACTTTTCAGTTTGATGTAGTCCCATTTGTTTATCTGCTCTGGTATTTGCCTTTGCCTTTGGAGAAGTATCTGAAAATATTGCTCCATGGGATATCTGAAATTTTACTTCCTATTGTTTTCCTCTAGGACTTTTATGGTGTTATGGATTCTGTTTAAGTCCTTTATCAATGTTGAGTTTATTCTGCTGTATGGTGTAAGTTTGTGGTCAAACTTTATTTATTTGCATGTCCCTGTTCAATTCTCCCAAAACACTTGTTGAAGAGGCTATTTTCACTCCATTTCTTGCTCTTTTGTCTAATATTAATTGATCGTAGAGTCCTGGGTTTATTTCTGGGCTCCCTAATCTGTTCCATTGATCTACATGTCTAGTTTTATGCCAGTACCAGACTGTTTAGATTACAATGGTTTTGTAGTGTAGTTTGATATCCAGTGTGGTACTTCCTCCAACTTTGTTTTTCTTTCTCAAGATTGCTGTGGCTATTCGTGGTGGTTTTTGGCTCCACAGACATTTTTTAAAAATATTTTATTTATTATTTTTAGAGATAGGGGAAGGGAGAGGTGCAGAGAGGGAGAGAAACATCAATGTATGGTTGCTCTTCACCTGCCTCCAGTTACAGAGCTGTCTAGAGACCTGGCTTGCAACCTGGTTATATGTACCTTGGCTGGGAATTGAACCAGTGACCTTTCAGTTCGCAGGCTGGTGCCTTATCCACTATACCACTAGCCAGGCCTCCACAGAAATTTCTGAAGTATTTTTTCTAGATGTGTGAAATGCAATTGGCATTTTAAAAGGGATTGCATTGAATCTATAAATTGATTTGGGTGGTATGGACATTTTAATAATGTTAATTCTTCCCATATATGAAAATTGTATATGCTTCCGTTTATTTGTATCTTCCTAAATTTCTTTCTTCAGTGTTCATTAGATTTCTGAGTACAGGTCTTCTATCATCTTGGTATTCCTAAGTACTTTATTTTTCTTGTTGCTATAGTAAATGTTTTTTGGGTTTTTTTTTCCTAGCTTCTATCTCTGATTCATTGTTGGTATAAAAAATGTCTTGATTTCTGAATATTGACTTTATATTCAACTATTTTGCTAAACTTGCTTATTAAGTTGAATATTTTTTGGTGGAATCTATCAGATTTTATATGTACACTATCATGTCATCTGCAAGTAATGACAGTTTTATTTCCTCCTTTCCAATTTGGATGTCTTTGTTTCCTTTTTCTTGTCTGATAACTATGGCTAGAACTTCCAAAAAGATGTTGAATAGATATTGAGAGAGTGGACAAGCTTGCCTCGTTCCTGAACTTAAGGGAAAAGTTTTCAATTTTTGTCCATTGAGTATGATGTTGGCTGCAGGTTACTCATATATGGCCTTTGTTATGTTGAGGTATGTTCCCTCTATTCCCATCTTGCTGAGCATTTTTATTATAAATGGGTGCTGCATTTTGTCAAGCAATTTTTCAGCATCTATTGATATGATCATATGTTTTTTGTCTTTCATTTTGTTTATGTGGTGTATTACATTTATTGATTACCAAATATTGTACCATCCTTGCATCCCTGGGATGAACCCCATTTGATCGTGGTGTATGATCTTTTTAGTGTATTGCTCAACCCGGCTTGCCAATACTTTGTTGAGAATTTTAGCATTTATATTCACCAGAGATATTTGCTTGTAGTTTTCTTTCTTCATTTTATCTTGATCTGATTTTGGGATTAGAATAATATTGGCTTCATAGAAAGAGTTAGGGAGTCTTCCCTCTTCTTGGATTTTTTGGAATAGGTTGAGAAGGTCAGGAGTTAGTTCTTCCCTAAATGTTTGGTAAAATTCTGGTCTGGGTGCCCTGGGTGTTTTTTAAAATTATTGCTTCAATTTCACTAGTTGTTATCGGTCTTTCAGGCTTTCTTCTTCTTGATTCAGTTTTGATAGATTATACATTTTCAGAAATTTGTCCTTTTCACATAGGTTTTCAAATTTCTTGTCAAATAGTTGTGTGTAGTAATTTCTTTTTTCTTTTCTTTTTCAAATATTTTATTTATTATTTTTAGAGAAGGGAAGGGAGAGATGCAGAGAGGAAGAGAGACATAATTGTATGGTTGCTTTCACCTGCCTCCAGCCACAGACCTGGCTTTCAACCTGGTTATGTGCCATGGCTAGGGAATCAAACCAGTGACCTTTGGGTTTACAGGCTGGCACCTTATCCACTGTGACACTAGAAAGGACTGTAATTTCTTACAATCCTTTGTATTTCTGTGGTATCAGTTTTGATTTCTCCTCTGTTATTTCTGATTTTATTTATTTGGGTCCTTTATTTTTCTTGATGAGTCTGGTTAAAGGCTTGTTTATTTTGTTTATCTTTTCAAAGAACCAGCTCCTGGATTTTTTGATTCTTTGAATTATAGTTTTAGTCTCCAAGTCAATTAATTCTGCTCTGATCTTGATTATATTTTTTCCTTCTACTTGCTCTGGGTTTTGTTGTTGCTCCTCCAGTTCTTGTAGCTTTATGGTTAGGTTATTTGTGTAAGATTTTTCTAACTTTTTTAGGTAGGCCTGTATTGCTATGAACTTCCCTCTCAGGACTGTGTTTGCTATGTCCCATAGGTTTTGGGCTATTGTGTGTTCATTTTCATTTGTTTCCATTAACTTTTTTATTTCTTCTTTGATCTCATTATTAACCCATTCATTACTTAATAGAATGTTGCTCAGTCTCCATGAATTAGAATGTTTTGGGGGTTTTTTCCTTGATGTGGATTTCTAGTTTCAAGCCATTGTGATTTGAGAAGATGCTTGGTATAATTTCAATTGTTTCTTGAATTTGTGGAGGCTTGTTTTGTGTTCTACCAGGTGTTCTATCTTTGAGAATGTTTCATATGCATTTGAAAAGAATGTGTATGTTGCTTCTTTGGGGGTGAAAAGTTCTGTATATGTCAGTTAAGTCCATTTCATCTTGAATGTTGTTCAATGCCACAATATTCTTGGTGCTTTTGGCTTGGAAGATTTGCCCATTTTTGATAATGGGGTATTAAAATCCCATACTTTTAGTGTTTTGCTTTTGATATTGTTCTTGAAGTCCATCAAGATTTTTCTTATATATTTGGGTTTTCATATGTTGGGTGCATATATGTTTACAAGAGTCATATCTTCTTGATTGATTATTCCCTTAAGTATTATGAACTGTCCTTCTTTGTCTCTTTTTATGGCCTTCATTGTAAAAATCTATTTTTTCTGATATAAATATTACTACCCCAGCCTTTTTTCTTCATGTCCATTTGCTTGTAATATATTTTTCCACTCCTTCACTTTCAATTTGTGTCAATCTTTTGTTCTGAGGTGGGTTTCTTGTAGACAGCATATATTTGGGTAATGTTTTTTATTCATTCAGCCATCCTATGTCTTTTGAATGGTTAATCCATTTATGTTTAAGGTTATTAGCAACAGGTACTTCATTGACATTATTCCCCTTTGTACTCACTGTGTTCCTCTCTGTCTTTGTTTCTTCATCTTTTTATAGAGGCCCTTTTACATCTTGCAATATTGGTTTTGTGGAGATGTATTCTTTTAGCCTTCTCTTATCTGAGAAACTCCTTGTTTTACCATCTATTTTGAATGTGAGCCTTGATAGATAGAGTATTCTTGGTTGCAGGTCTTTATTTTTCATTACTTGCATATTTTTTTGGCCATCTTTTCTGGCTAGTAGTGTTTCTGTTGAGAAATCAGTTGAGAAACTTATCAACTTTCTCTTGATGATTTTAGGATTCTCTTATGTTTGAAATTTGCCATTTTAGTTATGATATGTCTTGAAATGGGTCTGTTTGAGTTTATCTTCATTAGGACCCTCTGTGCTTCTTGAATGTGAGTGAAGTTTTCACTCATCAAGTTAGGGAAGTTTTCTGTCATTACTTTCTCAAAGAGCTTTTCTCTCCCTTGTTTCTCTTCTCCTTCTGGTACCTCTGTGATGGGAATCATGTTGCTTTTCATGTTGTCCTGCAGATCTCTAAAAATCTCTTCATTCTCTCTCTCTCTTTCTTTTTTTTTTTTCATTTTGCTGTAGTGTCTGGGACTGTTTTTGTACATTGTCCTCCAGCACATTGATCTGACTATCTATTTCCTCTGGCTTGCTGTTAATTCCTTCTACTGTATTATTCAATTTGGAAATTGTATTCTTTACTTTTCTCCTGGCTCTTATTGATAATTTCTATGTCCTTTTTAATTCTAGTGTAGTTCTGAGTAAGTTCCTTGTAGCTTTCCTGGAGTTCTTCACAGGTTCCATGGAGTTGTTTGTAGTTTTCTTTGAACTCACTGAGCTCGTTGAGCTTCTCTTTCATCATTATTTTGAATTCCATATCTGATAGTTTCCTTGCCTCTATTTCATTTAGCAATCTTTCTGGGGATCCCTCCTTTCCTTTAGGTGATGGACTGTTTCTTTTTCTCCCCATTTTTAGGTGCCTATTCTTGTTTGCTTTTGCTATTTAGATTGTTTTTGTTTTTGTTTTGTTTTGTTTTGTATTTTGAGTTCCTGTCTTTGTGGTGTGACCTTCTGTCATGTCAGGTGCACTTTCTTTACTTCCTGGATCCAATTCTGGTGACATCAGTTCATTCCATAGCCTGTGCCTAGTCAGCCTTTTAGGGTAAATTGGAGATCCACTGTCTTTTCTGTGCCCTTCAGTTCTGGATCCAATTAATCTGTGCTCAGCTGTCAGGTGGAGATACCACTGGGCATTAGTTCAGTTTTAATCCAGTGAATCTATAATCAGTGGTCACCTTAAGTGATGCTAAGCAGGGCCAATTAATTCAGTTGTAATCCAATCTATCTTTGATCAGCCACCAGGCTCACACACCACTGGATGGGGCAGATTGATTCCAGTGGACAAAGATATGAGGTTCCCTTAAGTGGGAGCAGGTTGGAGTAGTGTAGTCCATGTGCAGTGTGAGCGATGAGTCAGCACTGGGACCCTGTTGGCTGCTGCCTCATTTCTCTGCTCAAAGCCACCACTTCAAACTCCTTAAGTGTCTCTAGTCCACTATGTCCTCCCTCTGCTGGAGCCCAGAATAAGTTGGTGCTAATGTATTTCCTTTTTTAAAGATTATTTTATTTATTATTTTTAGAGAGAGGGGAAGGGAGAGAGACATCAATGTATGGTTGTCTTTCACCTGCCTCCAGCTATGGACCTGCCTAGAGACTTGGCTTGCATCCTGGTTTGTGCCCTGGCTGGGAATTGAACCAGTGACCTTTGGGTTTGCAGGCTTGCACCTTATTAATTGTGCCAACAGTGAGGGCTTAATGTATTTTCATGTGTGATCACTTTAGTGATTCTCTGTCTCTAGAACTCTCAGGCTAGCAAAACCCATGGCTCTATGCTTTTCACAGCTAGATGCTGCTTTTTGCTCAGCTGTGTTGCTGTAGGCTGGGAAACAGAGCTGGGGGTTTAGATCCCATCCTTCTCAGGTGCAGCCCCTGGCTCTGGCCCTTTGGCTGCCACCTCTAGGACTCCAGCCAGGCTTCTCACATCTCTGCAATTCCTACGTCATGTCACGTTGTGATGTATCAGCCTCTTGTGTTCTGTCCGTGGTTATAAAACTTCTTTCCATCTGGTGTTCTGTTGGTTATTCTGGATGATTTCTCCCCAATTAAATTGTAATTCCAGTTTGGTCCTTAAAAGAGATTTGTGTAACTCCACTTACTCCTCCGCCATCTTGGAATCACTGCTTATGCTTTTTAAATTTCCCTTTTATCAAATATTTATTTTACTTAATTTAAACAGAGTAAAAAAAAAAAAAAAAACCTTATGTTGCTCTACTTAAATTACTCTCTTAAAATCCACCTCCTTTACCTAATCACCAGCCTTTATAAATACAAAAATAAATAAATAAAAATGCACCAAGAGGGTTTTGATTTAAAAGTTATAACTGCAAAGTCATAAGTACTCAGAATCAATGATAATTCCCTGATGAGGAAAGATATTCTATATTTATAAAATAGATATTAATTCCTTTTGATGAGATAAATTCAAGTTTCAAAAAGAAACAAAATGGGAGGAGTACCAAAAATGTGTGGAAAGATGTTAATGTTGGTGACATTTACTACTCTCAATTTAGTTTTGATAGATTTATAAAAATGTTAAATAGACCCTGGCTGGTGGCACAGTGGATAAGACACTGGCCTACAAACCCAAAGTCGCTGGTTTGATTCCCAGCCAGGGCACATAACCAGGTTATAAACCAGGTCTCCAGCCAGGTCCATGACTGGAGGCAGGTGAAAGGCAACCATATATTGATGTTTCTCTCCCTCCCTGCCTCTCTCCCTTCCTCTCTCTCTGGAAATAATAAATAAAATCTTTAATAAATAAAACATTTTTAAAATGTTAAATATTAGAAAAATGATCATTTCCCAATTTGTTTACAATTATTTATACATAATTGACTTATTTAATGCTGCAATTAAATTATTTTTAACCTCCTACAGTTAAATCACATTCAGTTTGGCATCAAAGCTACTGTGGAACATAGGACTATATAGTAAATAACAATAATTTAAGGTTGTAAGGACCCTGAGAAATAACATACTAGCATCTTCCATAGTGAACATAGCAATATCCTAGAAAGTTAATATAGCCACTGCTACAGAAGCATTTATTATCTTAAACTAACACCTCTAATTCTTTTTACTTTATTCTCTCAATAACACAATCCTGCTGCTCTTCAAAACAATGTGTTATTCTGCCATGATTAAGAGATCTCAATTTTTCACTTAAATTAACAGAGTAGTTAAGAAAGTATTTAGATTTTCAAACTTTTAACTAGAATTGATATTTCATTTTTTGGCAACATGTATCTGGCTATCTAAAGGCATAGTCAATCCAAGTCCTATGAGTAGTACTCACTCATTATGAAGTAAGTTAACGTAAAAAGTATTCAGAATAAGAGAGGATGAGAAAGCTGTAAGTCCAATGTATTTTTAAATAATGTTATTTTTGTTAAATGCATTTTTGATCAACACAGCATGTTAAATAATTTAATTTTTAGATTGTTATATTTTAAATTGCATTAAATTAAGACATTCATACCAAGTTAGCAACACTACAAATTGTCACTGTCACCAAACCCTATTCATGACGCTAATTTCATTCTACTAAGTGATAAGAAACTTTCCCTTTTGTAACAAAAGATAATTAAACTACATTTATAAATTCAACCCAACTGCATCAATATAATAAAATATTAAACATACCTTAAATTAGAAAAACTTGGTAGTAAGTCATTTAATTAGAAACAAACACAGTTGTTAATTTTTCTACTCATCTTGGAGAATATTTTCTTCTCTACCTTAAATAACATACTTAACCTGAAAAAATATATGTACAATTATATAGGATAAATCTGTCTAATTTATTTCAAACCTCCTTGTTAATCAGAAGAATGATGAACAGAAATAATCAGAGATTATCTCATATTGCATAAAAAATCATATATGCTGTGCATAGCCTTTGGGGTCACAGAGGAATAAGCCTCAAATAGACTAATCTAAAATGAAATTCTTCATTTAAAGAAAACAAAATTCATGAAAAGTATCATGTTGCTCTAGCACTTTATATAACAGTCAAAATATAACCAAGTAAGCATATCAGTAAAAGTCTTTTAAATAAAATATGCATATTTCCCACCAAAACATGCAATAAAATATACTTTTGAGCATTAGACCAGTGCTAGAAAAAATAACTAATTTTGGAGTCATTGACCTAAATGCTACTGCTGATGTAAATGACTTAAATTTTAAAATGATGGTTACCATCTAGGAGATTGAAAGTGCTAATTTTTACATAATTAAAAGTTTACTTACCAGTACTCTCATCACATATTCTACTTGCCTACATATTTTTGAGGTTGATCTAAAATCCAAATTTAGTTACACTGTCACTTTTCTGTGGCAAATATACAAATCTGATTATAGTGGTAATTTTGAAATACACCAAAGTATCATAATGGCTATTGGATGAAAGGCATAAAAATCTTCTGTAATATATAGATAACGTCTGTGTTATAATATATAATTGTTCTCAAGATGTTTCCTTAATATCTCAAAGTATTATGACTTCTAAAGTTTACTTCTGAGCCCTGGCTGGTAGCACAGTGATTAAGGTGCCAGCCTGCGAACCCAAAGGTCGCAGGTTCGATTCCCCAGCCAGGGCACATAACCAGGTTGCAAACCAGGTCTCCAGTCAGGTCTGTGGCTGGAGGCAGGTGAAATGCAACCATACGTTGATGTCTCTCTCCCTCTCTGCCTCTCTCCCTTCCCCTCTTTCTAAAAATAATGAAATAAAATCTTTAAAAAAAAAGGGGGTGGGGGGTGGGGATGGAAGCCCTGGCTGGTAGCACAGTGGGTAGGGTGCCGGCCTGCGAACCCAAAGGTTGCTGGTTCGATTCCCAGCCAGGGCACATAATCAGGTTGCAAACCAGTTCTCCAGCCAGGTCTGTAGCTGGAGGTAGGTGAAAGGCAACCGTACATTGATGTAAAAAAATAAAAAATAAATAAATTAAAAATTAAAAATTAAATTATAAATAAATAAATAAATAAAGTTTACTTCTATGGAACTGGGGAATGAAGGTCTTACATGTAGAATTCTGTTTGATAGAAGAAACTATCTGTTGATAATCAGATTATCAAATTATGACATAGTTCCAAACTCTATTTCCTCCTTTGTGTAAAAATGTAGTAAAAAATATCAGCAACATCAATGCTCATTAAGTTAAAATTTATCATGCCTGAAGAAGGGACTTAGACCAAATACAGCATGGGGGGAAAGTGGGTTTACAGTGTTGGTATGGAAAATAATTAAAAAGTTAATAAGTAATGATACAATAATGAAATCTGTGTTTCGCATACTCCAAACTGTAAAACTACTTTTGCTTCACCTTGTATTGTTGTTATTTTTCTTTTAATTTCTTATAATATATTAATATCACCTAAAAGCCATAAACATTTATATTCCTAAAAGATGTATAATCTGAAGTTATAACTTTTGTGGTTATTGTTATTTTATTCTGTTTATTTTTATAAGAAAAATTCCTAGGATTAAAAAGTAGCATGTGTAATCCTGAGACTATAAACTCAATGTACAAAATTAGAAAGAAATAAAATAGTTTATTATGTTTAGAGAAATTAACTATTTTTAGTGTGACTAAGATGCACCATGCTTGTGTTTAAAGGTCTGTATACTGGAGTGAAGAATTTGAGGAAACATAGTTAGAAAATGGACTATAGCAGGTGATGACGGATATTACATACCATGTTAAGGAGTTTGGACTCTGATGTCCAAAGCCTGAAATGAAGCAGTGAACAGTTCTAAACATCTACTCAAGGAATTAATATGACCAGGATTTATTTATTTACATATTTTCATTTCTAACTCTCAAAGGAAGGCAAATGTAAAATATAATAAAATAAACTGACTATTCAGTGGTTGTGTTAGAAAAGGAAATTACAAAATACATTTAAATGAAGTAATTGAATCTTTTGCTACCTGCCTTTGAATAACATATGGTTGCTATTATGGGAGCTAAATTTAACCATAGATTATACCCACATGTTTATATTTGTTGATAGTTTCTTTTAAAATAGAAAACATAAATTCTTATTAAAGGTTCTATAAACAATCATATAATTTTAATTATGATGCAAATTTTATTAATAATTAATATGGTTGGGTTGATTACTATCTGCTCAGTACCATGCTTAGTTCTTTATATCAACTTACATCTATCTAATTGTTACAACTACTCTAAGAAGATGTCAGAGGTTTAGTCTCTCTCTTATATGTATTATAATGACTGAAGTGAAAACAGTTAATCTTTTCTCAAAAATATGCATTTGTGATTCTAAGATAGTTCCAGAGTAGATGGAAGCAGTGCTTACTTACTTCCAGCCTCAAACTGGATTTATACCTACATTACAGATCACTCAACCTGTAAAACCAACTGAGGGCTAGCTGATATGAACCATATAATAAAGAATCATAGAAGAACCCACATAAAGACTGGCAAAAATGTCAGAGACATGGAGAGGGATAGACCCCACACACAGCTGTGGTAGTGGCTGAGAAGCTGGAGAGATATGGTGACTGCAGAGTTCCCTCCCTCTAGACACATAAAATCTCAACCTCACACAGAGATCCCCAACCTAGAGCAACAGAGACAGGAAGAGGAGCCTGTGTTGCATCTGGGAATGGGAATTAGTGGGTATTCACTCCCATTGGCAGATTCAAACCACACCCTCACAAGAACAAACTCTCCTACTGCTACAGCACCAGCCTGGGAAATTCCTGGTCCAGATTCCAACTGCTAGTGGGGAAATACTGCTGTTCTCATGTCCGGCAGAGGGTCTTCTCACTACACCTAGCAATAACTTTAAGGGGCCTTCTATTTTCTGGGAAGACCCAGTGACTAAACTGTATGGTTAGAGGTCTCCCCAGAAATCAAGCACATGGCCAGCACCCTTACCCCTATCTGTTGAGCCACTCAGCCTGTCCTATCCTTCTGAGTTTGATGACCCAGGAAAGCCACACAGGGCTAGGACTTTGGGCCTCATCCCTCTGGATTTGGCAGCATAGGTTAGCCATGGAGGGCTGGAATTTCTGGCCCAGCCCTGCTAAGACCAGCCATGTGGAGAGATCAGTGTTCTGCGAAAGGCGGGCCTTTAGCCCCATTGTGCTTGATTTGGGGAGCTGCACAGAGATGGGATTTCCAGACTGCTCCTTCTGGGAAAGATTCTCTCTGGAAGCAAGGCAGGCCAGTTCTGGGCTCTGTTGCTACGTTGTAGGAAGGCAAATCCAAGCTCCCCTATGAGTTCAGCCATGCTACCTCAGGAAGGAGGAGTATCCACTCCTCCTTGTGATTTGTGGAAACCACCCTGAATGGGAGACTGATTGGATCACCCCTGCCAAGTTTTGGATACCCATGCTGGGTACAGTTCCATTAAGGGAAGGAGGAGCTGCTCAGAGCAAGGATATTCAAAGTGTGAAACCCTTAGAGGCTGTTGTCTGGGTCCTGGATGAAGTACTTAGCCCCATCCCATGTGCTGAGCCAGCATCACCTCCAACAGGAGACTCTTGATTTATCCTTTTGAGCTCAGAGTATCTGACCTTGCTCCTGCAGAGGGGACTGCTGAATATACCCAACCTGAACCTGCAGCAACCCCCCTAGGGGAAACTGGAGCTAGAAACTGTGGGAGAGGCTGAGGTGTTTGGCTTTGAAGCAGGGGCTCATTTTCACTCATTGAATGCCTGACTGTATAATCCCCAAGTATGAAACCTACTAGCCCTATCTAGACTAGCCTGGGCTCATTCCATAGTCTCTCCTCAAAAACGTTCTGGATGAAGACCAACCAATCTCAGAGGGAAGCAGAGTAGCTGACAGGTGGAGGCAATTCTCGAGGAGCCTTGATCCTTTTATAGATCTGCTCTCAACTCTATGCTGGAAGCTGACATTTTTACACAGATTGACCTCTCTCATGTACACTCAGGTCAAGCAAGTGCAGCCACAAACAGTGGAGAGTGAGGTGGCCACATATAAATAGCCTAAGGCCAGTTATACACTAGGCCTGACAGTGACCTATACTGGAACCCCTCCCAAGTGAATCCAGAAGCAATTTAAGAAGTGGTTTGCTTCAGATCACACAAAAGCTCACGCAACTAGCCATACTTGTGGCACATGCAAAGGGAAATTCCAGAAAACAGCAGGCCCTGCTGGGAAGAACCTCACCTCAGGGGCAGCCTCTGCATAGCACGTCATACACAGTGATCAAGGTTCACCTTATAGTCAGCCAAAATTAAGGGTTAACTCTGCTAACAAAAAGGCCAACAATATTCAAGCCTCAACTACAACAGAGGGTGCACATAACCCACAAGAAACATTGTTGGGGCATGAAGTTTAGATGATCATGAAGAATATGCAAGTCAGCCCAAAAAAAAAATCATCATAAAACTAGAATATTAAGTTTGGGAATCAGAAGATCTACCTAACAAACAGAGATAAAATGAAGAGACAAAACAATGCCCCAAACAAACAAACAAAAAAGAGAAATTCCCATTAAAAAACAAACAAACAATTAAATGAAATGAAATTAATAAAATGGAAGCAATGAAAATATCAGATTCAGAATTTAAAAGACTGGTCAAGCCCTGGCTGGTAGCACAGTGGAGAAGGCGTTGGCCTGCGAACCCAAAAGTCGCAGGTTCGATTCCCCAGCCAGGGAACATAACAAGGTTGCAAACCAGGTCTCCAGTCAGGTCTGTGGCTGGAGGCAGGTGAAAAGCAACCATACATTGATGTCTCTCTCCCTCTCTGCCTCTCTCCCTTTTCCTCTTTCTAAAAATAATGAAATAAAATCTTTATAAATAAATAAATAAATAAATAAAAGACTGGTCATAAGAAGGCTTAAGGACCCTCAGGAAAGAATGGATAATCTCAATAACAATCTAAAGGTTAAAAAAACAGACATATAGTGCAGGAAGCAGAATCCATCCATGCTATTGCAAGAGGTAAGAGTTCCTCTTGCTTATGGCTGTATAGTATTCTATTATGTAAATATACCACTGCTTTTTATCTGCTCATCTACTAATAGGCACTTGGACTATTTCCACTTCTTGAGTGGAATATAAATAATGCTTATATGAATAAAAGGACACATATATTATTTTGAATTGGTGTTTCTTAGAATATATTCCCAGAAGTATAATTGTTGGGTCAAAAGGCAGTTCCATTTTCAATTTTTTGAGGAAACTCCATACATTTTTCTACAGTGGATGCACCAGTCTGAATTCCCAACCAACAGTGCACTAGGCTCCCTTTTCTCCACATCCTAAATGGGTAAAAACAAAGAGAGAACCTTAAAGGCAGCAAGATAGACACAGTTAGTTACCTACAAGAGAGTTCCCAAAAGGCTGTCAGTTTATTTCTAAACTGAACACTTCAGGGAAGAAGGGATTGGCATGACAAATTAAAAATTAAAAACTAAAAACAAGGACATGCAAAATAACAAAAATGCATTTGTGTATCATTGGACATTCTATATAATATAATTACTTCATCTATATATTAGTTGCCTTTTCTTCACTATCTTTCAGTGTCTGGTCCATTTTGGTTTTATAATGTACAATGCTAGAAAACCCAGCTGTCTAGGGGAGCCACATAAGAGCATGTGTTTCCCTGCTGTTTGGGTGAAACAAAATGAGGGCAGAAAAGATGAAATTGCTCATTTTCCAGGGTGAATAATAAATTTTGTACTCATTTATGCTGGATGAGGATGTTGCTAGTATCTGAAGCTTCCTTTCATCTTTCTTTCTTTTTTTTTAAACAATTTTTAAAATTTTTATTTCTTATTTTTAGAGAGAGGGGAAGAGAGAGAGGCAGAGAGGGAGAGAGACATCAATGTATGGTTGCCTTTCACCTGCCTCCAACTACGGAACTGGCTAGGGACCTGGCTTGCAACATCATTAATGTGCCCTGGCTGAGGAATCGAACCAGCGACCTTTGGTCATCTTTAATTCTTAATTTAGATACTATGGTTGTAAAATACTTTAGTATTTACTAAGGTTTAGAATATCTGTTTAAACATCTTTAATATAGCCCAACTATTCATACCCATATTTTTCTCTAGTGTCAGTTCTTTAAAGGCTAATACTGGCTGATAGTGGAGTAAGGTGAAACAACTATCTATGGATTCCTTGCCTCTGAACTCCATATGAAAGAGCAGAACATTTGAATGTAAAGCCATCCAAATAGTTTGTTTGTTTGTTTGTTTGTTTTTCTGGTGATCAATGTGCTTCATTTTCTTTAATACATTTTATGCTGTCCTCATGGACAGTTTTGTGCTCATTGTTGTTTTCTTGTAAGCCCATGCTTCTGTCAGTGCCAGACCTGACTAATCAAATCCTGACTCAGAATCTCCTCTTAGAAATCTGAAAGGCATTTTGTAGGGGAAGAATTAATTGCACATTCCTGGTATTTACTTATGTGTATATAGATAGTCAATAGTGAAATAAATAAATAAATAAATAAATAAATAAAACTGATCCCATTCCACATTTTATACCATAATAAAGTTAGCTTACCTGATTGGAAAACTGAGTACTGGTTATATAAAGGCCAGATCTAGCTTTCTTCTTATTGGAACCAAGATATCATCAGCCAGCATATTTTCCACTCTGCCCATGCCTAGTCCTTCACTGTGTTCTCTTTTCATTGACACACAATGATAGAGAGTAAAATTTAAATTCATATGTAGCAACAGCATAGAAAAGGTTTTTAAGGCTACAAGTTATTTTAAAATCCAAGCAATTGTAGAGAGCAAAACAAGTGTTGCATAAAGAGTAAACACATTTTAAAATCCTGCAAACCTTAGCAATCAACATGATTTAACACACATTACAAAATGACACATTCAGCCTTCAAAAATGTTAATGCTTTAGTCTGTCAAATAGGCATGAATTGATTAAATGAGGATAAGCTAGGATAAATTAAAATTTCACCCTTAGCCATGATATTAAATCTTCTCAATCTGACCTATTCATCTCCTTTTTCTGCAATCACACTCAAAATTAGAGATCACATATTTAAAGTCAGCTCTAACAATAAGGGTTAGAGTTATATTGAAGGTTTTAAAACAATAAGGACACAAAAAGTATTTCAAGGGCATAACATTCTCACAGGAGATCTAATTAGTTGCTTGGGGTCATTCTGAGCATTCTACTGAATATATGTCCTCCATCTTTGTCAGCTATATTCTTAAGGGTCCAACAAATTTTAATTAGCAAATAGAAAGCTTAGGTCTTTAAACAGAAAATTCAGAAAATTGAATTAAACAAATAGAAATAATGAGAAAGAGGTCTAATCAATGAGGTATTAAAAAGAATATGGTAAACTGTTAGAACTACTGAACTGATTACATTCAGAGAACATATGTATGTATATGTATACAGTATATGTGTGTATATTCTGTGTACACACATATGCAATGAGATGATTTTCATGTCATTGTGTTGATGACTAGAGCTCTATTACATTTTAATTTCACTAGAAGTCTAGTTGCAATCCAATGTTATAATTTGCTAGTAATACAAAAAAAAAGTGCCAAATTCTGGTACAGTATATAAAATCTCTTTCATGATACATACGTATAACCCTACCAACAAAACACTTAATCCAAGTAAACAAGTAAATAACTCCAGGAATATAGTTGGAAATGAACTGAAACAGAGTTAAAGTGTAAAGGACAAAAATAAATTATTTAACAACACTGAGAGATTTCTGCATTATTTCAACTATGGAAAGCATCTGCATATAACACACTTAAAATTGTGGCTTTTGTGAATTACAGATTTTTCACACGTGTGAAATACTGATAAATAATCACACTATTTCATTCTCTTAAAAAGGTTTTTTTTTTTAATAAATCAAAAACAGCTGGCCTTAAAAAAACAGCAATCAAGATAACGTGAAGAAACAGCTAAGAACCATATGATTTCACTCATATGCGAGATAAAACAATCTCATAGACACAGACACAGTAAGGTGGCTACCTGAGAGAAGGGGGTGGGGGATGGTTAAGGGTAAAGGGGGCCCAAATATGGTAACAGGACATGATTTGACTTTGGATGGTGGGCATACAATGCAATATACAGATTATGAATTATAGCAAGATACACATGAAAGCTATATAATTTTATTAGCCAATGTCACCCCTATAAATTTAATTTAAAAAAATATGTGTAGCCCTGGCTGGTGGCACAGTGGATGAGGTGCCAGCCTGCAAACCCGGGGGTTGCTGGTTAGATTCCCAGCTAGGGCACATGGCCAGGTTGCAAGCCAGGTCTCCAGCCAGATCTGTAGCTGGAGGTAGATGAAAAGCAACCATACATTGATATTTCTCTCCCTCTCTCTACCCCTCTCTCTAAAAAATAATAAATAAAATCTACAAATTAAAAATTAAAAGATATGTGTACATATATACACTTATATTACTTATGTGTAATATATCACTGCATAAATGTATGGCTATTTATATATGAGGTCTGTCCTGAAAGTATGAAGCCAATGTCAATATAATTAAAAGTGCTCAGCCGATACTTTCATGATAAACCTCATATGTATATATGCATATATATGTATGTGCATACATACATACATGCACACATGTGTACTTATCCTTAAATAATTAAGTATACAGGGGGGCTAAAGTAGGTTTACAGTTATGAGTATGCTAAACAAATTTTATTGTTGTATTGTTTACTGTATTATTTTATTATTTGTCATTATTAATTACTTTGCCAACCCCTGATTATTGAATAATTTTTAAAATGTCAGGGGACAAGATGTAGGGAAAACTGACTTAAAACCTAATATATTAATTAAAAACTTGCTGTCTTTATAGTACAGAATGACTTTAAACACTTAGAATAATTTACTATTATTCAGTCTTACCCTTTTCCTCAGCAGCCATACTCAGCAAAAAAATTATTGTTAATATGATAACTTAATTGTAAATACATTCAGTATACAGGTGAAACAAGTGGTTATGTTTCAATGATTTGGTCACAGACTCCTAATTTAATCCCCAAATTAAAAGTATTTCTTTCTTAATCTCTCTCTTAAAATATTAGCATGTTCCTAAAATGAAGTAGGTATTAAGTTAGAGTAATACTTTGACCTTTAATTATTTCTCATTAGCATCAATTATTTCAGGCTTTGTGTCATGGAATTCAGAGGAAAAAAATAGTTATAGAAGGAGAATGGAGCATCAACATTTCATAAAAAGTTGGGTATCGAATGAGGGTTAAGAATAAGGTGGATATTGCTGTGATAATAGCAAGCACAGACCTGGAATCCAGGCAGTAAAGAGATTCTTAAAAAGATGAGAATAATGTTCAAGTTCTACTCAAATGAAAAATTGAAAATAAAATAATGGTCGACTCACAGCAATTCAGTTGTTATTACATCTATTCAAGGGCCCTGTATATGAAAGGATTTCCATATTCATTTATTAGTTTAAGTCCTATTTTGTATAATAAAGATAATATATAATAATAAGTCCATAAAATGTGATATTATGTGAGGTTAAGGCTTCAGAGAATAATCTTGGTTTTTGCCCATACTCTACTAGAGAACCTCACATCTGTGAATTTCAGCATGCTCTAAAATGATGACACTATTTACTAACATTTAAAGTTTAAATAAAAACTAAAAATATCTAAGTGTTCTGGCTGAGCATTCAACAGATAACAATCCAATACTATTATTATTGAAATTGAAGAATTACCTTGTGAATAAGGATTTTTAAAAAATTGTAGCACTCAATTATAATACAGTTGTTAATTAGTCTTTCACATGATTATTACCAAGTTAAAGTTAATTTTTTCCTAATGTTCAATTTTTGTTTACTATGACGCTATTTCATATCTACCAAATGTTGAAACTGCCAGAATATATTCCAATTTTCTACTCAGATATCACATCAGAAACATAATCTTTGAATTTTTAATTCATAGGCCTACTTAATTCTTGCTTTTGAATTTGTGTGTACCTTAAATTCTTGAATTTCCATTAAAAAAATGAGAGGATTTAGCTAGGACTGATTACAATTTCTATCTCCACCTGAATAATCACATCACATTGTAAAGGTCATACGTGGATGTTAAATCTTGTAAAACAATTTCAGGGAGTTAATGCTATTATGCAGTTTTTATCCATAATTCCATTGAATTAAAGTAAGCCTGGAATACTCACTGATTAAGGAAAATATGTACTTTGAAAATAAATAATAAGAATGCCCTTGTGGTGTGTATTGCCATGTGTCAATGTGAAAAAAAAATGTGTTGCCTTAAAAATCTGCATTTAACCATATAAAAATAAATTTGATGAAATATCTTGTTGTGCATGTTTTTAATAGGCCAGTAGTGCAAGATATACCTGTGATTTTACTAATTTTTCATCTTTTTTCTTCATTCTATCTGAAGAAAGAAAGGAGATCCATATCCATGGTATAAATATGTGTGAGTTTGCATGTGTTTATGAGTGTGTAGGAAGGTAGCTAGACTTTAGACTGCTTGAGGCCATTAGTTTGAATAAATATTTATTAAGGGTAAACTACTTCAAGTGATACTTGTTTGCATAAGTTGTCTCTTAGGGTTTAGGTGCTTACAGTCTCCTTCAGGGATATTGCTTTGCATAAACTGTTTGCATTTAGATTCCTTCTAGGAGATGTTAATTGCTTTAGCTGTCATCAAAGTGTGAAGATTTAGATCCTGGTAAAGTAATCATAACCCAGAGTGTGTCTGAGAGGAACTGCTGAAGTAAATTTGAATATGTTTGAATCCTGAAGGCTTGCTAGGATGGATAAACCAGGAAGTGAACTGTCTCACTTCACCACTGGACGGTAAGCTCTGTGCAAGTAGACATTTTGTTTCATTGAGGAAGGATAGGAAGAAGCTAGGAATATTTCTGGGCAAGTGGAGTGAGAAAACTGAGACAAGAAAGTTAAACAAGGCCAAACAGTTTGAGCAATTTCCAGCCAACTAGTGAGTCGCAAATCCTAATCTCCCCGTTTCCCCTAACCGAGGACATTTGAGAGCAAAGGTTCATAACTCTTCTACTTAACCAAAAAATGCATGCCTTTGCAGGCCATAAATCAGAAGTGTCCAGGGAAAAGAGAAATGCCAAGGCAAATGGAGAGATAACATTGGAACCAGGGAGGGAGTTTGGGAAGAAGCTGCACAACTCCCCTTCCAGCTCTTTCTCCCTCCCAAGAGAAAGAGCAAGTCTAAGGTCCCCCTAAGAAATACCCCCTCCCACATTGCCACATTTACCTTGTGGAGTTACAGGGTGGGACACAAAAATGGGATAGAAAGCACCTGGACAACTACTCTTACCTTAAGTGGTTATTTTGGAAATAAGATTCCCCTACATAGAAAGAATGAGAATATTGAAATGATTTGTCTATTCATATTTTTAAAAATAATAATATAAACTATACTGTAGTCTAAATTTTACAAGGCTTAGGAAGGTGGTAGGACAAATTTCTGTTTGACCAGGACAGCTTTTCCCACCTCAGTTAGTAAGATAGAGCATATGTAGCAACTATGAAGAAATTTTGGGCTCATTCAATGTCAGGTGGTTTTATCTTTACCACCTACTGTAACACTTTAGTCAAGTTCCTCTTTAATTAATTAGTCACTTAGTAATTTAGCAATACATCAGAATGATTTTAAAATTTAAAATGTGAAAATAGAGAAATACTTTATAGAACAATTATACACTGAATAATGCCCCTCCCCAGTGATGTCTATGTTTTTCTAATCCCTGCAATTTGGGAGTGTTATCTTAGGTGGAAGGTGAAATTAAGTTTTCAGATAAAATTCAGGTTTCTTACCTGATATGGCACAGATCTTAAGAGAGGGTAATTATCCTGAATTGTCCCTATGAGATGGATAAAATCATGTGTCTTAAAAGTGTAATAAGGGGGAAGAAGTGCAGGTGGGAAGAGTTTGACTAACCAATGTGACTTGAAAATTGGAGGAAGAGGGCACAAACCAAGGAATGAAATCTATAGAAATGTAAGATAATACATTTGTGTTGTTTTGATTCACTAAATTGATCTTTTGTTACAGAAGCAATAGAAAACTAATACAATAACTATAATTTTAAAACTAATAATTTAAATATCTGCTATAATATTGACTATATACTTTGTGCTAAGTATATTTTAATATTATTTGAGAAATATCCTATCATTGCAAACCCAGTTTTTTTCTTATATATCATAAGATTAAGTAACCTGACACTTACTTAGTCAATAGAACCTATTTTAATAACATTTTATTGGTTATAACAGTGTATTATAATTTACTAATATGTGAAAAGTCCAAGTACTGTAAGATTCTATTATTTTCTATAATATATTTTTTATGTATTACATTAAGGATAGAGATTATTTCTTCATTTAACATAACCTAGCACACCTGCATCCGTCTTTAGGTTTAAGACTTCTAGTTTTTCCCTCTAGCATCCCTTAATCTAAGGTTAATTTTGTGGTTTTTCTTTCCTTCTATTCTTACTCTCTTTCTCCATACTTTCTTCCTTTTTTCCTTCCTCTCTCTTTTCCTGCATTCCTTTCTTTTTCTTTCCTCTTTCTTTCTTTGTTTCTTCTTTCTTCTTCTTCCTTCCCTGCTTCCTTCTTTCTTTATTTTTTCTTCCTATATATCCAGCCATTAATTATTTCAACCATCTAGTGCTCTGTGAATTTTATATACAATTTACTGTTGTTTAATTTATTCATTCATTCATTTATTAATTTATTCAACTAATATTTATTGAAAACTCATTATAATTTAGAAATAGTCCAACTGTTAAAGACTGAGCAGTAAAAAAAAATAAAATAAAATAAAATAAAATAAAAATAAATAAATAAAGACTGAGCAGTATACCAAACAAGTGATGTTTTTATACTCATGAGATTAATATTTCAGTAAGAGAAACAAATGACAAATAAATAAAGGGTTGTCAGAAAAAAATATTCACTAATTGAAATAGAAAACAATTTACAGAGGAACAACAGTAGCGTGGACAAAGCTAAAAATCAGATCAATTATTTGGATTATAAGAAAGCAAAAAAAAGATCATCAGGACAACAGGAAGAAAAAAGAACCCCCCAAAATGAGGATAGTATAAGCAGCCTCTGGGATACCTTCAAGTGTTCCAACATTTGCATTATAGTGGTACCAGAAAAAGATGAGAAAGAGCCAGAAATTGGAAATGTATTAGAAAAAATAATGAAAGAAAACTTCTTAAATTTGGTGAGGGAAACATATATGCAAGTCCAGTAAGTACAACATGTTTCAAACAACATGAATGCAAAGAGGCCACATCATAATTAAAATGCTAAAGGTTAATGATAAAATAAAATCTTAAAAGTAGCAAGAGAAAAGCAGTTATCTAAGGGGATTTCCCATAAGACTATCAACTGATTTTTCAAAAGAAACTTCTCAGGCTAGAAGTGATTAGCAAGAAGTATTCAAAGTCACGAATATTAGGGACCCATAGGCAATATTGCTCTACCCATCAAAGCTACCACTTAGAATCAAAGAGCCAATAAAGAGCTTTCTAGAGAAGAAACACTAAAGGGGTTCATCATCACCAAGTCATTATATATTTAATGGCATGAGTGTCAATGATATTTTGATTATTGTTTTATATATTCCACTGATATGTTGTTACTGAAGTAAAATAATTTTAAAAAGATAAAGATAATCTAAAACTTTCTCATACTTCCATGTTTACTTGAAATTTAGAGAGTATTCAAATACACACTTATTTCCTAGATTTTATCTGTAATTTCTGATCACTAGGGGATTTAATTCCATGCAATTCCTGGTTATTATAATATTGCATATCAGTAATGTGACCTTTACCATTCTCTTTTTTTATGCAAACATTTTTTTTTAAATCAGGCAGAAAAACATGACAGAATTTATGAGAAAATACACTAATATTTTGTTCTTTTAGAATATAAAATAATTGTTTAGAACTTGGTATCTTGGAAAATTTTTCCCCAAAACTTTCTATAGTTTTTAAATCATTGTATCAGGAAAAAAAAAAAAATACCAGCATCAATAAGATCTTTCAGAAAAAAAACAAAAACAAAGAAAAAAAATTAAAAAATCTTCTCAAACTGTACAATGTCTCCATACTCTTATGACCTGTAATACATATGATAGTCATTATTCCCTAAAGAAGCTAGAGAAGCTAATAATCTACAAAAATAATACTTTATGTTAATAGAGTGCTTACTATTACCCAAGCTCCTAATGTATCACTTTTTACTACTTACATGAATTATCTCTTAAAAAATACAATTTTGCACATCTTTTTATCATCACTAGATAGATGAAGAGATTCACATCTTAAAGTAAACAAATACAAGCTTGAGGCCATACTTTTGATTAAGTTATAGTGCTGAGATTTAAATCCAGACTGCTGAATTACAGGCCCTTCTTAATAAACTACTGCACCAAGAACCAAGAACAGCCTGTAAACTCAGCAAAATGGTTAGCAAAATAAAATTATTTTTTTAAATTTATTTAAACAGCTTAGTGGTTTTGTTGACTAGGCAAGTAATGGATATGTTTTATAAAACAGAATACCACGGAGAATTAATGAATATATCAGCAGTTAGCAAAATATGCCTCTAGGGAAAAATCTGGCCTCTTGCCTATTTTTATAAATAAAATTTTAATGGAACACAGCCACATTCATTAATTTAAGTATTATCTATGGCCATGTTTGCATCATAAGGGCAGAATTTAGTAGTTGTAGCAAAGATTATATGAACTACAAAGTTTAAAATGTTTGCTATCTAGTTCTTTCCAGAAAATGTTTGCAAACATCTGTTGTAGATTTATTTCATATCATGTAAGATAACAAAGAAGCTTTTTAGTTTTTATACTAAGTTGTAAAACTAAAGAAACTTTTCTAAATTACCAATAATTTAAAAATATTGAACACTCATATCGAAGGAGTGAATTATCTTTCTTCTTGTGAAAAATGACATTAGAAATGTTTGCTATATAAAGAGAAAAAAGAATATGTAGTCAGAATGTAGTAAGTATGTTATACAGGTAGATCCAAAAGTCCAATTTTTAAATAATTATGTCATTTTTTAAATGTATATTTATTTGTTTATAGTGTTTTTCTCTCAGTTTTAATAAGCAGTTGATGCCTAATAAATACTAATTTATATTTTGATGAATAAATGCATTTATTTAAAAGTATCATCCTCCACTATATTTATATGTAAGATGAACAATGAATTTTCCTGAAAGGATTAGCTACTACTAATTTACTTACCAAAAAAAAAGAAAGAAAGAAAGAAAAGGCATTCTATATAGGGAAGAAATTAAGAAAATCAATTTCTAGTATGATATATGATTGAAATGACATACATTTAGGAAGAAGAGAAAATAAAAAATCTTGTGAACAGGGCTTGTTTGAGATAATAGATTCAATGAAGATAAGTATAAGAACAAAGCATAACAGACACAAGAACAGTAGAATCAGATGAAAAAAGCCATTGAAAGATAAGAAATTTCAACTGAAATCCATGATCAAAGCCATATCTTTTTTTTCCACATAAAATGTAAAACTCTTATCCAGGGAGTTCATACAGTTATCTCAAACAATTTAGCTATGCTATCTTTATAGAAACAAAAATGCACTTTTGTCTTTATTAATTACAAAATGTAAAGGGCAAGGTAAGGAATTATTTATAATGCCATGCCTCACAAAACAACAGTAAAAGTCTTGTTCTGATTAAACTTAAATTAAGAATATGAACATATATATACACACTTATATAGAAAAGAAATTAATTTACAAATTAGAATTTGTTTTACCAGAGTTTATCTGATGTTCAGGTTAACAGTATATATAAATTTGTTTTTAGAGAAAGATTAGGGTAGACTGGCCAGATTACTGACTCCATTTTCTACTTCTCACCTGTGAGAGAATTTCTGTGATAGTCCAGACTCTTTTTAAGTGATTAATTTAGGAATGATTGCGGGATAGGAAGAACATTGAGTGCTGCATCAGCTGTTACCTGGCCACACATCTCAAAGTTAACTAAAATGAGTTCAAACGTGCCTAAAATGCTTACGGTACACAATCATATCCTAGCCGATTGTAAACAGGTAAGAAAATCTGAAGGGACATTTTACTTTTATTTTTAATTCTTTTAAAATGACTTTATTGGGGTGACATTGGTTAATAAAATTATATAGGCTTCATGGCTACAATTCTACAATACCTCATCTGTATATTATATAGTGTGTTCATTACTATAAGTCAATTTTCCTTCCATCACTGTTTATCCTTCCTTTACCCTCTCCTGACTGCTCCCCTCCCCTTCTCTCTGGTAATCAAGTCACTTTTTCTACAAAGAAAATGAAAAAGAAGAAACATAAAAATTTAAAGACAAATATTTTACTGTTTTGTTTTAAATCCACATCACCAAAGGCAATCTCCTTCAACTACATTGAATATAACACCCTGAGTTTCAAAGAATATGCAACCATTTGTCTGAGAGCCAATAAAAATCCCAGGGTAATTACAACCTGTTATAAACTGCTCTCTATGTGTGTTAGATGCTGACTTCATTTTCTGGTGCTGAAACATTTCCTATTGAACTCCTAAATTTCATCTCATAAAGGTATCAACATTCTGCATTTCATGTATGTATTTCTACCACAAATAATGTGAATTGATCTTATTTATAAGCAATATATCCCTCTATATTTTTACAATTTGGTTCACACTATAATCCTTGTATTATTTTTTCCTGAAGAGTTGAGAGGAATCTTAGAGATACAGCTTTTAAACCAGAAAAATATAGGAAGGTATCATCTCAAAATTACATAGACCTTGTTTTATGTTTAAAATTTTGGCAGAACATACTTGAAAAATAAGCTTTGTATCTTTTTTGATATAATATTCATATTTTTAGTTATAATTTTAAAATTGTATTAGTTGATGTAAGTTAAGTTAGAATATAAGAAAATCTAAAATATATTTTATTAAAGTATTATGTGTATGCTGCCTACAATTTTACATTTTGAGGTATTCTTAAATTTTAAATTGTATTTATTTCTTAGAAACAAGTTAAGACAAAGGAAAAATGTGCATAAGCTGTTTAGGGAACTTAAGAAAGAGCTATTTGTAAGTATTAGATAAAATTAACTTATTTCATTACATTTTGAAGATGTGATAAACAATATATACCAAAGTTCACTTATTTAGATGAGGATTTTTGTGCATATTTCACTTTTTTTGATGCCTATTTTAAATTTTTAGGAAAAACTGGGAATTATGGGAAAATTAATATGAAAGCAAGTCATTATATATTTAGCATTTATTTTAAAGGCCTATCATTCTGATTTAGACAAAGTTTACCACAATTACTTAGCCATCTAAAATAACTAATCACATCTATCATAAGCATTAGTATTTAAATTTAAGGAAAGTTGATTTTTGTAATCCTTGACTTTATTTTCACCAAAACAGGTCTACATGTGTTTTATGTGTATTTTATGCACATTTATACATTGTATTGATTTGGCTTGAAATATTTGCCCTATTCTTTACATTTACTTTTTATAAGGAAGGCTTTCATATAGTATACTTCAAATTCCTATTATTAACATTTGTTTAATACTTATCAAGCTATAAACAGTCCCAGATAATATCTTAAGGTATTTATTTCCATAGAATCTGTCAACAATTAAGCTCTGGTTACATTACTATACATTACCATGATATTACCTTGTTGACATTATACTGAAGTAAAGTAACTCCAATTTCTGATGAATCATGCAAAAATACCAGGGTTTCTCATAACACTAAATTTCCTTGAGGCCTTCAGGGATATCTTTTTGTGGATAAGACCAAGTTGCTGTTCCCTTAAGCCTCTCTTACAAAAAAGGATGCATTATAGAGGAGTGAATATGTAGACTTTGAGGTGAGACGGAACCTAAGTCAGAGTCTAGGATATGCCACTGATTAACCTGAGTTTACAATACTTAACAATATTAAACCTCACATTCTTCATCTATTAAATAAAATTAGCACAAAAGGCAACATAAAATTATGAAACTCAATTAATTTCTGACACCATTAAACAATAAAATGTATGCATTCTTATTTAGAATACCTGGTGTGCTATCACATAAATCTTTAAGTCCACTTAAACCTTCGCTTTACTTTTCTCCGGAAAATTAGCTCCAAAGAAGTTGGAGTAATACTTTCAGATTATTAATATAATTCTAGGTTTATGAGTTAATGAGTTAATACAATAAAAGGGGATAATTCGGCACTGTTTTCTGTTTTACTTTTTGGGGGCTAGGGACAATAATTTATGCATTTCTACATGCTTTTGCTTGTTTGTCTATTTCATGGAGCTTGGGCACATTTTAGGATCCCAAAATACACAAGTGCTGAACAAATAAATGAAAACTATTTCAATTAATGACCTCCTATTATCATTTTTACTGAAACAAGAACCCAAAGATATTGTATTTTTAAGTAGTGGCCTTGAAGTCAGGCTTCTAAGGGTCAAATTTTTACTTACCAATTCTGTTACTGGCTCAGTTGATCACTGTTATGTTCAACTTTTTTTTCTTTTCTGCAATAAATGACCCCCTAACCTCAATACCTCAATGGCTCACAAATACAAATTTTGGTTCCATATGTTGACATGGGATATATATATACATATATATATATATACATATATATATGTATATATATATCCCAGCCCAAAGTCATTGGGTGGGGAAATGTACTTTACTTCTCTCTCAGGAGGCATTGAAAAGTCCCAAGTGAAAGAGTTATATATTCATATTACACGGGAGAATGATCCAATCACCAACACCACCTTGATGTCTTTTTCTCCTTGATGATGCTAACATGGTTACCAAGTTAATAGGATTAGTATAAGAATTAAATATGATAATATACTTAAGGGATATAGCACAGTGACTTGCAGAAATCAAATACAACATTAATTATGCCTATGGATATTACATTTTATTATTCCATGGCCTCAGTAACATCTTGTTCTTTTTTATTTGGCTCCATTAATTACTGAACACTTTGTTAACTTTGGGTATATGATATATGGTATCTTAGTATCTAAGACAGCCCACATGTTCCTTGTTTCTGAGAGTCAGGCTATTATGTATAGCATCCTTCTTTTGGTGATGGATGTACAATGTACATGTTGAGAGAAATTATGATCTAGAATATATTTATTGTCAGCTTTTTCCTTACCTGATAAAAGGAGGTGACATTTAACTTCCTAATAATGTAACAAAATGAAATATGCATTCACTTAATTTTTACCACTCTATTTGTAACATTTTTCATATAAATTCTGTCATGAGGAAGTAGTATCCAATATAACATCTTTCACAGGCTTATACACTATTAAATAGTATTTAATATACCATAATTCATAGCTATATCTATTTTGTATATGTAAAATGCCAAAAAATTCTAAATCCCAAGAGGATTTCATTTTTAAAAAGACCAAAAATAAAAAATATATATATATACTTAAGTGTTCCTTTTCATCCACACGGAGCAAACTTTTCTCTACCCCCAAATATATTTTATATGCAATATCTAATTTATAGATTTTCTTTTTTTTATTGTTCTTTTACAGTTGTACCAGTTTCCCCACTTTGCTTTCCTCTACCCAGCCCACCCCTTCCACTCCCACAGTTAATCCCCACCCTGTTGTCCATGTCCATGAGTCATTCATACAAGTTTATTAACTAATCACTTCCCTTTCTTTCCACCCTTATCCTCCCTTTGCTCTGGTCACTGTCAGTCTGTTGCTTGTTTCCATGCCTCTGGTTCTGTTTTGCTTGTTTGCTTGCGTTGTTCATTATGTTCCTCATATAAGTGAGATCATATGGTATTTGTCTTTCACTGCTTGGCTTGTTTCACTTAGCATAATACTCTCCAGTTCCATCCTTTCTGTTGCAAATGGTAGAAAGTTCCTTCTTTCCTTCTAAATTTAGATTTTCAATATTAATAGGACCTGAGAATTAATCTTGCACAAGCTTGCAGATGGTTAATGGTCTAACTTCTGCTTGAATATTAAAACATTCAGAGTTCAGCACATTATCAGACACAATTGTTTCCTATAGTAAAGCCCTGTTAAGAATTTTTTTGTTAGCCCTGGCTGGTGTGGCTCCATGAATTGAGCACTAGTCTGTGAACCCAAGGGTCTCTGGTTCGATTCTCAGTCAGGGCACATACCCAGGTTGCAAGTCAGGTCTCCAGCCAGGTCTCCAGGTGGAGGCAGGTAAAAGGCAACCATACATTGTTGCTCCTCTTCCTATCTTCCTCCCTCCCTTCTCCTCTCTCTAAATTAATTAATAAAATGTTTTTTAAAAAAGGAACTCTATGTTAAACATCATGGTTAATTTAAAAATGATAGCTTTTCTCACAGTCTCATATTTCATTTGTTTGTTTTTTTCCCTCTGAAATAGATTCTTTCCTATAATAGTATATAATCATCCCACTGTGTTCTAATGAGTAAAGTTTCTTTTGCATAATTTTTGGTTTTGATTTTTGAGGACATTTTGCTTCCACATTCTTCACTGAAATTTTGAAAGAACAAAAATAGCATCTCTTGTAGAGTTTCACTTCTCCAAGACAACTTATTTTTTAACTGCCACCCCCCCCCCCACTTTTTTTTTCAGTTATACTTTATGGTTGTATTTTTTCCCATTTACAGAGAAATGATCATTTATTTTTTAAAATATTTCATTTATTTATTTTTAGAGAGGGGGTAAGAGAGGGAGAAAGGTAAGGGGAAAAACATAATATGTGGTTGCCTCTTGCATTCCCTCAACTGGGGATCTGGCCCACAGCCCAGGCATGTGGCTGGGAATAGAACCAACAACCCTTTTGTTCCCAGGCCAGCACTTAATCCACTGTGCTGCCCCAGCCAGGGCATCATTCCTAAGTGCATTTCTGAATAGAGAAAGGTATAAAACTTCCCTCAGCTTCACATGACCTCCTCATACGTTCTTCATGCATTTAGGCCTTATTGCATTTGTAAGAAAATATGACCCCTGAAATAAAAGAGACAAGAACTCAGCATAGGACACTGAAAAATTAGTCTTTGAGTTAGAACATAAAATAGTGTATTACCTTAGAAGTCCAGAGGAAAAAAAATATTTCAATAGTAGTCAATAAGTCTAAAAAAAGTAGCTATTTTATCCAGATTACCTACCTTTGAATATAGTAGGACAAAAGGAGTGAGGGAAGCTTAATGAAGTTCTGAACGTCAATCCACAAAATGAGGTAGGCAAAAATGTTGGATTTTTTAAATTGAGTCAACCCAATTTGACATCCAAGTCCTCATTCTATGTAACTGATGAAAAATGGCTATCAGTTTCTTTTTAAATTTCTATTTTTCAGTTCTGACTCCAACTTCCAGTGGTATATCATGCTTCAGCAAAATGATTTCATGTCAAGAATAAAGGAAGGGATATGTACTTCTGTCCATTTATGAAATGAGGTTTCATTTGTTGCCTTCCAGCATGTGATGACTCTACCAAGTACACTAAAGCCAGGGGAAGCTCTGGTAAATGTACTTTGAGTCATTTTCTTGAATCTTTCTACTTTTCTAGGGGGTGCAAGTAGTATAAAGATCTATTTTGCTTCTGGAGCTTGTACACCATTCACTCCCTTCCACCAAGCCTAAGGAAATCTACCCCTGCAACTGAAGAAAGCCTTGAATTCAGTCTTTCATTCAAAACACCCTCACACTTGCTCTTTCTTGCCTCCCAAGCAAAAATTCTTAGATCTTTAACCTTTGATAAGGAAGGTCAGAAAACCATAAAGACTACTTTTATTTTTCATGGTGACATCTTTCACCCAGACAATTGGATAGCAAATAATTTCTTACTTAAATATGATAGTGAAAGCGAGCAGGTCCAGAAAAGTGGGAAGTTCAACAAAATCGACATATATATAATACACAGCATGCTTGTTTTCTAAAGAATCTAACATTCCCTTTCCTTTGAGTGCTTTCTTGAAATTTACTTTCAAACATCTCGACTATAATTAAATACCTATTTACCCATCTCAGTGTCCCCTGAACCCCCTTGCTTTAAACATTTCACCTCATTAATACATTTCATTTATTGGCTTTCTTGCATATAGTTTATTTTTGTCAATATTTCAGGTTTATTTTTATAAAATTTTTCTCAACACCTTCAAGTCCCCTTGGACTGAACTATCGTTAACAGTGATTTAAATCCTCTACTTTTTATTCAACATCCTCAGATAATTATGGTATATTGCCTTACCTTTTCTTCTTCAGATTATAAACTAATATAATCTCACTCATTTGTCCCCATTATCTTTCATTAAAATGGATCAAATGTTCTTCCTCTTTTGAAAGGTCGGCTAGCTCTTCTATGCTTTCCTAAATACAATCTGTTATTTCTCTGAATCTTTCTCTAAATTGTCAGTCTCTACTAGAGTATACATCACCTCAGGCAAACTTGGTTTTCCTCCTTATAAGTAAATAAATACATCTACTGTGTCAATCAATAGAACTGTTGACCTCACATTTCCTTCCACCTATAGTCCTATATCATTTTTAATTCACAATAAAAGTCCTGAAAAATTGGGTATCCTTGCTTCTTACTTTTTTATCTTTCTGTTACTAATCAATCTTTTCAGGCAGATTTTGATCATGAGTGTTCCTCTAAAGCTGCTCTCCTTTGATTCACAAATAACTGTCACACTTCAAAATGTAAGTCAAAACTATCCAAATTTAATAAACCATTCTCAAGACTTTCTTACCCTATTCCTTTCCTACTTTTTTTCTTAAAATTAAACAGTAACATGCCACAATTTTATATGTTTTATATTTTTGTATCTTGTCTGTCTTCCTTTTCCAGAATAGCACCTTCATAATTGCAGAAATGTTTGCTCACTGTCTTTACTGCTGTTTCTCTAGTATTGAAGAATCTTTGTTGCAAGTTAGGGTTTAATTTCATATTCTCTCTCTTTTAAAAAATATTTTATTCATTATTATTAAGAGAGAAGGGTTAGGAAGGAAGAAGAAGGGGGGGGGGATATCAATGTGTGGTTGCCCTTCACCTGCCTTCAGTCACGGACCTAACTGGAGACCTGGCTTGCAACCTGGTTATGTGCCCTGACTGGGAATCAAACCAGAGACCTTTGGGTTCATAGACAGGTGCCTATCCACTGACCTACACCAGTCAGGGCTAAGTTCATATTCTCTATGGGAAGATTGAATAAAGGCATACTACTCTCTTCTGTCTTCCAATAGCTACTATTTTTAGACGTATGGACTACCATTGAAATGTTTTTTTCCCTCTCTTGGCTTCTATGGTAATACACCATTTTATGTTCTAACTCAAAGACTAACTTTTTAGTGTCCTTTGCTGAGTTCTTGTCTCTGTTATATTTCAAGGCCTATGACTATATCCTGGGTATCATTATTTTTTCTATATTTTTCCTGTAGTAACTTTATTTGTATTTATAATAAAATTTAATTAAATTAATATTCTCATCTAAGACCCTTCCTGGATTCCCCAAATTTGTTTATCTGTATCTCTACTTGACAAATCTACTTATATGCTATATAGGCCCTTCAAATTTAACATGATCATATCAGAAATTTTGATTTCCTTCCTTCTAAGCTATTTCTCATCCAGCGTTCCCTATCAAAGTAAAAGATACTATACCATTCAATTAGTGGCAAAACCCAGAACCCTTGTAATCCTCTGTGATTGCTCATATATGCTGAGATCATTAATGGTACATAGTGTGATATGTAATTTATAAGTGAATATGTTAAGTTCCCATGTCTTATACACCCAAAGTGTGTGTGTGTGTGTATGTGTGTGTGTGTGTGTATTAAATATGTTCACTCATCTCCATCTTTACTATCATTTCACTAACTCTTACTCTATTGTCTTTAATTCTAAAGTACTGTATCATGTTATCACTGTTCCTTTCATCTTTTATTTCTTTCCCGTCTTTACTCAGAAGCTTAAGGAGATATATGAAAGCTTGAAAATTAAAATACTTTATGAAAGTTTTTGATGACTTCTTTGATCTAGTTTGTGAACTCTTAATAAATTTACCTTGTGCCTCCTTTACTATGTTTGTTTCAGTACACTTTTAGTAATAACTAAAAGAAAGGCTCTTCTGGGGAAGGAACTTTAGTGTACTTGAACTTGTTTTTTCCATATGCTTATAATCTTCTGTTTTCTATTCCTTACATGGCCAATATTTCATTTTATAAATCCTGGGTACATCTATCCTTCTTAAGAATCCTTTTCTGAGAAATCAATTAAAAAATAGGCTTTCCATCATCCTTTCTAGAAAGTGGCACACTTACTTCTTAGCACATCAAAAGTCATACCTTTTTAATTGATTTTTTTAAAGATTGTATTCATTATTTTTAGAGAAAAGGGAAGGGAGGGAGGGAGAAAGGGAGCGAAACATCAATGTATGGTTGCCTTTCACCTGCCTCTAGCTACAGACAGACCTGGCTAGAGACCTGGTTATGTGCCCTGACTGGGAAATGAATCAGTGACCTTTGGGTTCACAGACTGGCGCCTATCCACTGAGCCACCAACCAGTGCTAATTGATTTTCTTTATTGTCTGCCACTAAATCTAATGTCAATTTCATTTTAGCCAGACCATGCCTTTCCCATCCACAGAAGAATCCTGAGAACCTAACTTTATACTTGGCTTAAGTCAGAGGTTACTAACTAGTTGGAAATGAAATAATAAATACATTTTAATAATTGATTTATAATAATGACAGTTTAGAAACTATTTCATAGCTTCTGCCAAGGTAATTTATATTCACTAATATTTAACAATCTTAGAGAGTAGACCTGTTTAACTGTATTTTTCATTACAGAACTAAAACTCAGAGAAATTCAGTTAATGGCATCTAGGGAGAAAATGATCTAGGCATGGTATGAATTGTAAGGCTTCCAACACATGATTTGTAAGCCTTCAAAGCCTTCAAAATAATGTATGATTTTAAGCTTAAATTTCAAACCTCTACCTCTACAACAGTCAATATTATTGAAAGAACTCTTGTCTTTCAGTCTACCTCACATCTTTATTCTTTTTTTTTTTTTATATTCACAGTGAAGGTGAGTACTTTTATGTCTTGACATTCATTGTTATGTGATGATTGTTATAAATATTTTAAAATGCTAAATTAGGACTTTGAAAAACATTCTATGGAAAAAACTTACTGTTTATATCAAAGTACTGTTATAACTTGATTATTCTTCATGTTCAATGAAACTGAATTGATAGTTAAGCAAATGTTCTGGTTAAACTTAAGCTCATTCTTATTGCTTTAAATCATTCTGCTATCTACTCTTTTAAAACCTTAAGTATAAGAAAAGCTACTTGGGAAAACAAAAATTGATTTTCTTTGTACAGATTTAACATTTTTGCAACATACATTTATCTCAGTCTTCAGCATAGATAAATACAAAAAAAAGTGTTCTTGGTAGTCAGATATCTATAGCTCTCTATGGAATGATATTTTTCTCTTCTTATAAGGTTTACAATTAGCGCCACATTTTACAGTGAAGACTTGCATTGTGGTACATTACTGAAAAGTTTCTATAAAATTAGAAACTTCATGAGATGGAAGGAATTTCAGGATTTTTGGTTCATCTTTATACCTAGTGAAGAATCTATGTCAAATAATTCTTATAAGTAATTATTCAATTTTTACTTACAATCTTTCAGTGAATAAGTAGGTCTTTTAAGTGGGAAGACAATAAATTGTAGTTTTAATTTAATACTGCATTTTACTAAATAGAATGTCAGGTAAGTTATCATATGTATTATATGCATTAATTTTGACAATACTCCAACAAGATAAATGTGATTAACTATACTTTGAATTCTAAAAGTTTACTTCCTAATATCCTTTTTTGCTCTTATTTGAAAGTTAGCATTCATACTCCATGTACTGTTTTAAAAAATATGAATAGGTAAAGTGCATATAATAAATATTTCTTAGAAACAAAATAACAATATTGAAATCCATTTTGTATTAGTCAATACAAAATTCTGAATGGTATTATTGATGTGTTTTCTGATTTTACCAATATAAATCTATGAGAAGATATGTGTTGTCTGCTGTAAGATTGAAATACTGACATTTATATTATTCCTCACTCTCTTAACAGTTAATAGCAACAAATAGAAAGACTGAAGAAAGGGGAGACAGGAGCATGTGACATAGATAGATAGCAAATTTCAGCAAGTTTTGAGATTAATGGCTAATGAAACAGGAAAAGAAGAATGCAGCCTAAACTACAGGTCAAAGGGACTAGGACAGAAGGAGAAGCATGTTATTCTTGTGGAATACCATTTTAGCTCAGATCTTAGAAACTAGAGATAAATAGAAGCAGATGGGTGAAATGAGAAGAAATAAAAGTTAATTTGCTGACTGCCCCACCCCCTGCACACCACACACACTCTCGCATGCTATTTATTTCCTCCAATCATTTATCACCCCTAAATGAGTATGCTAGTAAGAGTTAGAATCTAAAAATGCTTTTTAAATTAATTAAAAAATATTTAGTAGCTATTGTCGTAGAACTTGTACTAAGGCCTCCAATGACTAACCGCTGACCTTCTCCTTTTTCATCCTAATGGGTAAAGCCTTCCAGTTGAAAAGCCTGATCATATGTCTTTGGACCCTATCAGCTTTCTAAGTACCTCATTCCTATATATAAGTGAATAAGGTCACCATATATTTGAATAAGCCCAACAATAAGAACATGGAAACCTAGATAAGTAAAGAAGAAATGCAATATGTGATTAGTAATAAAACAAACAATTTAAGGAACAAGGCCAACATAATAAACAGGCAAAAATTGACAGAATAACTGCATCAATAATGGAAGAATAGAAAGCTGCATAAGAGAAATATTCAAAGGTAGCATCAGGTTTTGGGAATATAAAAATCAATAGAATGTTTAAAAGGAAAATATTTCAAAATGGAAAAAAAAACAATATAAAGAGAAAAGAATGTGAGATAAAAATCATAAACATAGAGAACTAAGTTGTAATGAAGGAACATGCATGATAAGAAATTATAAGGTAATTTATAAAATAAGCATAAAAATCAAGACCAGATCAAAAGATTCATTCAGCAGGTATATTATGAAAAATCCACATCAAGATACATCATTTTGAAATTAAAATAAAGCAAATAAAATAAAATTCTCTCAAATCCAGAAATAATATATCCTCACTATTATGGTAATAATAATAGCAGCTATAACATTTTTCTTATAAAGGAATTAAAATCAGACTGACATCATTTTTCTAATGAACTTCACTATTAGGCTGTTAGCTAGGGACCGATGTTCTTTTTTTTTTTTTTCTTTTCTTTTTTTTTTTTTTTTTTTGAATGTCAACAGTTTACTTATATTCCTTTAAAAACATTCTGGTTATACACATCGATTTACATAACTGAAAATAACCAAAAACGATAGATAATTCACAGAGCCTCACCTCCACATAGAAGTTTTAGTTGCCTCAGAAACCTGTAGGTCATGTTCTCAACCTTTGAAAATGAGTGAAAATGTTCCAGAGTAGTCACAGGTGCCATGTATTTGGGTTTTGTATTTAGATCATTGGATTTGAGACCTAAATGTGGCCATACATGTCACAGTAAGTTAAATCCCAATCCCTTATCAAAAATAAAATGCACAAGGAATTGAAAGACTTTGTAATTTTGATGGCATAGACTGCAAAAAAACTGAACGCTTAGACATAACTCCTACATCTCTCTTTAAGTAAGAGGTCATTGCTATGCAATACAGGTTTGAGGCAGTAATATATATCAGTATGTGATTAATCAAAGAGTGCACTTAGTACCATGAACTTGGGCCCTTATGCCACATCATTAATTTTGCCTTTCCCCCAAAGAATCATTTGCTCTTGAAGTAATAGGCTCTTAAAGCACAGTTTAACAAAAACCCATCTTATACCCAACTCAAAAATGGAAGCTCCAACTAGTTACAATAATATATGTGTATACCTAAATAATATGTGATTTATCAGAGGCAAGCATCTCTATCATGATAAAGTCACATTAGAAAAGCTATTTCTTTATTTGTTTGCTCAAAAAGAACCATTGTGTAAAAAGTATTAGAGAATTAGGTTTATAATAATCTCCCTGTACCAAGCCTATTGGCAATTAGGACAAAAACTTCCCTGGAGCCCCGGGGTCCTACTCAATCAGGTTTCTGAGCAGAAATTATGAAGAAGGTAGTCAGGGCTCTTTCATGATTTTCAGAAATTTTCTTTCAAAATGCACAGCCCTTTGGGAGGGCTCAAACCTTAAATCCCAATCAGCTACCATTTTCAACTACAGTTACCAGCCTGAAAGGGATAGGACTTGAGAGAAAGGAGAGAAGATAGAAAGAAGTCACAGATAGAAGTGGGATAATTTCAAAGACAGGTTGCTTTAGGAACTGGACACATTTTACTAAGATATCCCTTATTTTGATATCCCTAGGGGGCTCAGCTAAATTTTTTTTTTTCTAACACCCACAAGCATGCCTCAGGTCCTGACCCTTGGGGATAAACCTAAAATTATCTACTTGGAATGCTTTGGGATGGTGATAGATTTAGGAGTCTCTTAACTTGTATTAGTCTAAAGTAAACATAAGTGACAGAATCTACAGAAACAAATACATAGCTAACTGTAATGTCTCCTCTGGCCATCCCCTTCCCACTGACCATCAGGGGTTTTCAGGATGGCTTTTCAGCTGCACAGAGCAGGCTGCCGGCACACTGAGCCCTAGTTCCATCATAGGGTGAGAGCAGGCATTGTCTACAAGGTACACTGTCACAGATGAAAAGGACATGCAGAGGTGAAAAATGTGCCCAACAGGATTTAGCTCTATGGTAGAGATCTGAGACAGTCTCTGTGACCATGGCACAATAAAAATAACTGGTCCAAAAAATACATTTCAAATGTTGCATAATAACAGGCCCTTTTCACAGAGGTCACACATACAGAATTGTATATGTATGTTTATATTTGCAGTTGCCAACCACCCACATTTAGGAAACCACTCGGCCTCTGATCTTATTTTTGCTTGGGTGGCAGGTACAAAAAAGCCTCCAGAAACCCTGCAATTCAATGACATTCTTACTTGTCTCAAGTGATCGGCACCATTTTGGAAATCTGGTCTCAAAAGTCCTAAATAGTAATACAGCTAAAAGAAACAACCTCTCTGTACCAAACAATTATAGAGATGTGTGTTGAGGGAAAGAACTTGGTAAAAACTGTTGGGTAGGGAAGCACTGCCACAGCTATAGAAACGTTTAGATAAATTTGGTGCTAATATTAGTCAACAAAACTTCCATTTATACTAGTTATAAACAAGGGACAGTTCTTATTGCTCCTGGAGCTTGCTGCCCCAATCTGTTCCATTTCCATTGAAAAATTATTTTTCTCAACGATTGTAGCAAAGATTCCCAAATTTATTAAAAAGTCATTGTTAATGCCTCACTTTTTCATTTCTGATTGCCAAATAGCTAGAAACTACAGTATGCATGTCCTTGATACCAAGTACAGAAAAAATCTTAGAAAAGTTTAGTTCAATGGGGAAAAAAAACATGAACAAGTGCAAAAATTATATACCATTTCTGGCAGTTCGCACACAGGACTTTTCTGACTACATGCCATAAAAGTTTACGTTTGTATAATGAAATTACAGTGGATTTCATTTAATTGTTAATATACAAGTTTTTTTTGCTTCAAAGTGCTTGTTTTATTTAAAAAAAGATCAAGAGGGTTGCAGGATTTTTTTCTTTTTACAACAAATTTGTGTTATCTGTCCCAATCTCCTTCTTCCTTTTCCTTTTAGTGCAACACAGCACAGCAACCACATGGAAAGGTCTGATTTCACAAGCTGCTCCTAAAACCTCACCTACAAGCAGCATCCTAGGCGTCCCATTGGGGGTGGCTCTTTTTTGTTTCTGCAGCTGACTCTGAAGCTTTCTGAAGCTTTCGTGATTTCACCATTTTCATGCTCACCTCAAAAACTTCATGAATGGCCTTCCGGAAGCAATGAAAATTATAGTCAATAAGCCCTTTCCTTTCAAAGCTTTCCTCTCTGACAAAGCAAACAAGAGCCAGGAACTTCGTCACCTCTTTTAAATAAAGAACTGTGGTATTATTCAGCTTTATAATGGTTGTGGATTCCTTGTCATATGGGGTTCCCGCTCCATCTTCTTTGAGACCATAAATACAAAAGATGTCAATAACCACATTGATCATATCACAGCAGAGCTCATAGGTTTGCATATCTACTGGGGTGCTACCAGTTGCAATATAAATTTCACTGACCATCAAATAGAAATGCCTTTTCAATTCCAGAATTTGAGATAAAGACGTTTAGCAAATTCTCCAGGGTGGGAAGTTGTGGAATTAGTTTCTGAACCACTTTGTTGAAAGCCTCAAATATTGAATGATCGTATACACGTGTCAGATAAAAGCCGAGGTAAATTTTCTCTAATCCGGCATCTGCAAGGTCATCGTTAGCCCTCTGATGAATAATATCTCTTTGGGTTTCAATTTTGTGGTCATCTGATAGACCACCCACTTTAAGAATAAACACCTCGAAGTTGACATCAGTGTTCACCTTGTAAGCCCTGGCCACTGTGAGGTGCAGCCGGGCCAGGGCTTCCATGTAATCATCCTATGACAAATATCAGGGCTCCTGTCCCCTGGAAGATCATCTCAGTCAAATGTAGGGTCAAAAAAGTCAATCTGTCCTGGGAAATCCCCAATCTTAAAGTTAACAAATGAGCTGTTGGAAACGTCTTCCCGGCAGATCTTGTTGGTACTCTCCAGGAACAGTGTTTCGTTGGGAGACGTCTTGTGAAAGCCCGCTTCCTGAATGGATGGCTTGCCCCTTCTCCTCAGCCCACGAGCAGGATGCTCGGCTTCACCTCAGTGCTGAAGGGATCGCTGAAGTCCAGAGCTCCCTCCTCCGTCCCGCTGTGCCGGTCGGCATCCGAGGAGTCGGCTGGTCCCCATAGTCCGCTAGCTCCACCAGGTCGTCCTCCTTGCCTTCGTCCTCGTCTCCCAGCTGCGGCTTCCCCAGCACCTGGCTCATTGCGCCCACCAGCCGTCCGTCCCGGGGCAGCAAGTTCTGGGTTAGGGGCTAAGCCTCCTAGTCTGCGGCTCACAGCCTATCTCCGATGTTGCTCTTAACAAAGTACTTTGGACATGATTCAGCAAAATCAGAAAATAGACCAGAAACACTACAAAATGTCAAAACATGGAGAGTAGGTAAGAATTTGTTCAGTAACCCAAACACTATGACTCAAGATGGGAGTGATAAGGTGGAGTTGACTCAAGTTTTTGAAGACAAAGAGCAATTTGGAGATATGGCTAAATGTTTGGACAAACGCTAAGAATAACAACAACAAGAAATAGTATACAATGAATTAATTATAGTTCATTAATCAGCTTTTAAATAAAAATATATACCTGATAGCAAAAGTGATGGACCTGAAAAACAGCTAGTACAAAAAGGGTGCTCTAACTCTCCCCCACTTTTTTTTCCTTGAAAGAGGGAGATAAAACCTCCATAAGGAAGAAGTCCTTCCTATATCAGAGGAAACATCATATTCTTATCATAGCAGGCTGGAAGTTAAAACTGAGAGAATTCTGTACAAATAGTCCTTGTAAAAATAATTATTTTATTCTTTTAGCCTCCCAACAGAGTTCAGTAACTTTTTCGTAATTGCTATTCTTTGTCCAACCTGGGTAAATGCACTTAGTCTTCAGGTCTTCATTTCCTTAGGAGGGATCCAGTGTGTTGTAAAACTTTTATTAAATAAATTTGTGTTTTTTTTCTCCTGTTGCACTCTCTTCTGTCACTTTAATTATCAGGCTCATTCAAAACCATCAGAGGGTAGAGATAAAATTTCATCTTCCCCATAATAATACTACACAGCATATTTTTATCTTCAGATTTTGGAATCATGAAATATGTATATCTGTGGCTATAAACTAGTTGCTAAGTAAAGAGTCAGTGGAAATTATGAATTTCAGTCATTAGTACTGGCAACATCAGAAATGTCCAAACCTGTAGAGAATTTTTATGAGTTTATTTGAGCCAAACTGACAACAATTGACAGAAAGCAAAAGCTAATGGCTTGAGAGAATGCTCTGGAGGAGGACATTTGTAGCTTATTTTATACATTAGATTCAAAGAAGGAGATATATGGGTGGTACATAAAATCCACTTATGGTAGATTAGGGAGGAAGGAGAAGGCAAAGCAGAAAAATCTCTAAGACTGTATAAAAAAGCATATACTTCTTTTACATTGGTGGGTATAGAACACTTAATAATTAATACTTACAGCACATAAAAATGGTATTCTGGGAACAAGATGACAATCAGAGTTTCTGCAGTCTATTGTTGGGGGAAGGTTGTACCCTATATATTCTGAAAAGCGAGAATTACTTAGACATTCCAAGGGTGTGTCACCTCAGATGCAAAAAGAAAACAGAGCCTTACCTAAGGGAAGGATTGCATTTTGTCAAGGAAGCTACCGGCCTAGTGTGTGACTGTCTACCATTAATTTTCTTTTAGTTAATGTTTTTTTTTTTTTTTTACATTTAGGCCATTCTATGTGGTTACTTTACGTCTCTGAGTTTATAAGTCTGCATGCAGGCCTCCCCTGAGCCTGTCAGGTTTAGTATATTGCCACTTTTTCATCCAGAATGCTTTCAAATTTTAATTACTGGGCTATTTCATGTAAAAGATATTGTTTCCAACTTTCCAAAAAATAGAAACTATGAATTTATATTTCTATATATCAAGAATAGATGGCAGTAAAATAATTGCTGGTTTTAGATGAAATTTGCTTTTTCTACTTTTTCATAGTCCCCACACTATTAGCCCCCTGCAATAAAAGTAAAATGATTTTTTTCATTAGTATTATTCTTAGTTTTATATTTTCAATAAACCAGTTAAAATGAATGTTTTTATACACAAGTGTATTAGTTTCATATTGCAGCTGTAAAATTATTACACACTTAGTGACTTAAAACACAGAAATTAATTCTCTCACAGTTTCAGAGTCCAGAGCAGAGTTCAAAATCAAGGAGTTAGCAAGGCCAAGCTCCCACCAACAGTTCTAGAGGAGAATTATTCCTTACCTTACCTTCCCCAGCTGCAGGTAGATCTCAAAGTTCCTTATCTTAGAACCATGGCAATACAACTCTGCCCGTGTCTTCACTGACCTCTTGTTTATCTGACACCAAAATCACCCTTTGCCTTTCTCTTGTAAGTACACCTACCACTGGATTTAGATCTGACACTAAATCTAAGATCCCTGCAAAGACCACTTTTTAAAACAAATCACATTCACAGATTCTAGGATGAGGACAGAGGTATACCTTTGGGAAGGCAATAATTGAAAACATTATGCAATACTAATAATATTAAAAAGAAACTGTTGTTGGAATAAGATGTTTCTTGAACAAAGGGAGACATCATATTACTTGGAGGAAAAGAGATAATTTTTACATGTTTAATTTTTAAAAGTATATATGCACTGAATGCCTCTCACTTGAGTCACATGGGGGGAAATGTAACTTGTACAGAAATAGACACATAATGCAAATTTTAAAAATCTAATAGAGAACTGCAATTATGATTATAAAAATAACATGAGCTACTGCAAAAAATGCAATTGTACATACATTAAGTAAAAACTTTAATAAAGTATAAGTATATAAAAGAATGTTTAATGACTATAACAAAAACTGGTTGTTCTAAATGCAATCACATTTGGTAATGTAAATTCAACCACAAATTCTTTGAACTTTATTTTCATAAAATATGGATAAAAACTTCCTACTGAAATTCTGTGGAAAAGAGAAAAAGAAATCCATGCATTTTTCTGTTGTAGCTGATACCGCACAGATACAAAAAGACTACATGACTATGAGTATATTGAACTACTGATTTTTAAGTACTTAAATACATATTGGACATACCCAAAATACTCAATTATTTTAATATTACTTATATAATTTGAATAAGGACTTAAATCTTCATTCAGAACAATCCACCTAAATTTTAATAGAGATCAAATGTAAGTCAAAACAAATAAACAAACCTATAGTCTAAATCTGCCAAACCTGAGACAAGGAGAAAAATTCTGCAATCTGTTAATTTAAATTATAGCAGTCCAGAGGCTGGAAGGAAGAGACAAGAAGGGGTTAATCAATTAACAACTGCAGGACAAAACTAGCAAAGACTGCTTACATTCCAAGGCATATATGGGAACTCTGAATTAAATTCCAGGTGGTTATTAGCACAGTTACCTAATAAAGAAGAGCCAGGAGCCTCTGCTTCAACTTTCCAGACTATTGCCCACACTAATCTACTTCATTAGGGACTTTGCACCTATTTCAGAAATGCCCCAACCTCACCTTATTTTGCTCACCATATCTGTCACCAATATCAATTCTTTCTAAACAGTTTACATCTTTCTTCCTCCTACTTGATGTATAAAAGCCCATCACCTCCAGTACAGCACTTGTATTTATCTTCTAGCTTTGCTGCTGGTGGTTTAGGTTTCTGCCCCAGGGCCTGGTCCTTTATGGCTCAATAAACCCTTTAAAAGAAAAACAGGCTTTCAGGCATAGAAGTTAAGTTTTGTTTTTCTTTCTTTTCTTTCTTTTCTCTCTCTGTCTCTCTCTCTGTGTCTCTGTGTGTCTCTCTGTGTCTCTCTCCTCCCTCTCCCTCTCTCTCTCCCTCTCTCTCTCTTTTACACCTACTCTTGTAGATAAAGTTTTATGGAAATCCAGCCACACTCCTTTGCTTATCTGTTTTCTATGGCTATTTTCCCACGACTGCAGCAGAAGAGAAACTGAGTAATTGAAACAGAAAACAAAAAGTCTCCTAAGCCTAAAATACTTAATACTGTTCCTTTTACTGTACACATTTGTCATCCTCTGTTGTTTAGCACTGTGTGATGCAACTTACTAAGATAATGAAAATATTTTCTATATCTGTGCTCTCTTATAGAGTTGTTAAAAACCACATGAGCCTATTGAGCATTTGAAATTTGATTAGTGTGACTGAGGACCTGAATTGTTAGTTTAATGTATTTTAATTTAAATTTAAATTGTGACTAGTGGCTATGCTATCAGTGCAACAACTATATGGTATTCCAGTTATAGAATGTAATGTCATTATTGTTAAGAAACCTAAATACTTGTAGCAGCATATTTTTTCAAAGATTCAGGTTATAAATACATTTGTTGCACCATTCACAATTATTTCATGCTAGAAAGTTAAAATTTTAATAAAAAGTTCTTGAATGTAGTAATTAGTGTGAGAAATGCAATAAAACTGAGTCACAGGACTTTAGCAGCAAAGGTAGGCAGTTATTGACAATTCTGCAAGCCAATGACAGGAAGGATACACGTGCTCTGAACAGGTCAACAGGAATTTTTAAATCCTGACACAGGGATGCACTTACCTGTTTCTCCACTGGCTGGGTACTTCAGAGTCACATTCTTAGCGTGAGGTGTCTAAAGCTGATAGATCATTTTAAGCCTCCCCTTTGGAAATCCCTTAACTGGCTCTTGGTTGATTGGCATATCATACCCTCTTGGTCACGCTTGATAATGTATAATTTTCTCCCTTTGTTCTCCAAGAAACCAGGGACCCATGACTTGCTTAGTCACATTCTCTCTCTATTAATTCTGTTTCCTCAGAGACCTCCTGACTTGTTTGTAGTCTGTTTTAGCTGTTAATTATTCCCAAAGGAGGTATAGTCCAGTTTGAGAGTCACCTTCCTCTTTATGCCTTATATTAGCACTGTGTTACAGCCCTTTAAACTGTCACAGAAACAGCAATGTTTCCTTCCATATGTTATATGCATACCATGGCTAATTATGATTGAGAGGATAGAGGTTTAAAATAATGTTAAAGACATTTTTTTTTTTTTTATAGTAAAGGAAGTTGAGTTTCCCCTTTTTACTAGACTAAAGCTAGTAAAAATACATGCTTTAGTCTACTGAAAAGATGCAGGTCAAAATTAGTGCTTTTTTTTTTTTTTTTTTGTATAAATGAGTCTAAGTAATTTGAATAATTTTATTAATTACCCATAAGTGCATATATGTATAAAGTGTATAGTTCAGTTTGATCCTTCTTAGTGAAATAGATTATTTTTAAAACTAATTTGATGAGGAATAATCTGACTCATTCTATGTTTACAGATATGAAAGTAGTATTTTGAACCAATGCTGTTCAATTTACTTCTGTCAATGAACATTGATAGTGTGAATGAAGAGCTTCAAGTGGAAATTATTAAACTACAATAAAATATGATACTGCAAATTACACTGATAATGCCAGTATATTAAACTGGATAAATATGTTGAAACAAGTTACCATAAATATAAAAAGCATAATGAAAAGATTATATTCATTTTTGGAAACACAATGGTGAAAAGCTGTATTCTACTATAAAACTGAAAATAATTATTTTTCTGTGTTAAAATATTCAAAACTGACTTCTTATTGCACACTACAGCCAAAAGTATAAGAATGGCTTTGATACTTATTGGTATTAAAAAATGGCAATAACCTTGTGGCTACTGTAGTTTTCCTATTTAAGCCAGATCATTTCACTTTTCCTGCTGAAAACCATCAAGTTGAAGGAAAAGTTAAAACAACCTCCTAATGCTTTCCATCTGAAATTTGAGTCCAAATGAAATTCAAAGTCATTACCATGGCTTACGGAATCTTAAATGATCTGCCAACCTGGGACATTTACATTTACACTATTTTAGTCTTGTTGTTCTCCAGCCTCTCTAATGGCACCAGCTGCTTGCAATGCAGGCATTTGCCTTTTACTCCTCCCTCACCTGAAACACTCTATTCACAGGACTTACTCTACTTTCTCTGGTGTCTGTTTACCATCATCATTCCTGACCACCCTATTTAAAATAGTTCACACATGAGCTTCCACGCGCGCACACACACACACACACACACACACACACACACCATACATACTTCAATTATTATTCCCTTTTCATCCTCTGATAGCCTCTATATTTTATATTTTTATTTGGCAATTGTGACTATTATGTGCTTTGTGGTGGCCCTAGTCGTCTAGCACCTAAAAAGGTATCTGGCATGTACTGCTGCACCAAAGAAATGGGTGAGGACTCAGGGCAAGGTTGGTGTGAATGAGAATCTCTTGTTGCTTGATGCCTGAGTAGCAATGGATACAACCTGAGACAGGTCATTAAGACAGCATGGAATAGGGAGAAATAAAAAGAGTTTTTCACAAGAGAATGTGGGTATGGTTTTCCCAGACTGTCAGCAACCAGAACACATAATTTGGGGGACAAAAGTGAAAGAATATCCTGCCAAAAAATAAAATAGATTGATTAGCTTTTGAAAAAAAAAAAATTGGCAATAAATAGCTACAACCAAATAAAAAGAATAATTGATATGAAAAATAGTAAATGCCATTTTTAAATGAGTCTATCTTCTATTTGAAATGTAAAATGCAACATTCAATATTATATAGATTATAAATGTATTATTTTATACTATATAAACTACATGTATATAATAGTACATATATCAAATAATATTAACAAACCAAAAAGTTGAATTTTATTTCTGGTAGTGACTTTTTCTTATTTTTTTTCTAGTTCACTAACAGGGTGGGGTAAAAGTTGGTTTACAGTTGTCTGTATAGAAAACAATACAATAATTAATAAATAATATTACAAGAATAAACTTTTACATACAACTAAAACTCTATATTTCTTCACTCTATTGATTTTTGCTACATTGTTTTCTTTTCTTTCAAGATTTTATTTTTTAGTTTTTAGAGGGAGGGGAAGGGAGGAAAGAAGAAAGGGAGAGAGAGAAACATCAATGTATGGTTGCATTTCACCTGCTTCCAGCCACGGACCCGGCTGGAGACCTGGCTTGCAACCTGGTTATGTGCCCTGACTGGGGAATGAAACCAGGGATTCCAATCAGCAATCTTTAGAGTTTGAAGGCAGGCCCATATCTGCTTGGGTTGCTTGGCTGCCCGCCAGGGCCTGCTACGTTGTTTTTGGAGGCATTTGAATTTCATTTTTACAAGTGAAAAAACAAAGATGAGTACTATGTTTGCAGAAAGAATGTGGATTATTAAAGCTGAGTATATATAAAAGTACAAGTGATATTTTGGAGATTATAAAATAAAAAGGTATGTTGAGAATTGTAGAAATGCAAATATCCTCATCTTACAATGATAAAGGACAAGGGTAATATCTAGACTGTTAGAACAATAAAGTACAATAATATTATTTATATTTATGAGTATAAAGGAACTGAAAATAGTATATTATCAAATTATACAGGTTTGTTTAGCTGTATGGCATAAAGAATGATAAATCTTTATAATCAAAGTAGGAAGTTGTAAAATTTAAAAATCATGGAATAAATATATGAGCTAAAAATATGGAAGAAAAAAGTCTTAATAAATTCCCCATAGGAGGCTGACTGGAGCTTATGAGGAACAGTAAGGAATTATTGTTGTTCATTATGATTATTTTTAGTATGACTTGATTGTTTAATACAGCACAGTATTACATTGTTAAAACTATTTACAATATATTTAAAAATGTGAATAACAAACTACACCAAAATAACAAAACACACATCCTGGAATCTGTTAAATTAAATACCTTCTCTTCCTGAGAAGAATAAAAAATAAAGAGCAACAAATGAATGCAGACAACTTTTCTTTATAGTAGACTCTTGCCTTTATTTTAAAATAATTATACATTTATTTTGAAATACACCTGTAAAATATTCACTAAAGAACTGCTCATCAATCATTCAATACTCCAAACTCATGAAACTAGCATTTTAATTGGAAACACATTTAAATGTAATTACATTAAATTTGATAATCATGTTTGGGAAAGTACAAAATAGTGTAGACTTACCTAGAAAAATGTCTTCAGATCAGGGAATATTTACTAGAGAAAGCTACATTTAATGCTAACTATCTTAACAGAGAATTCTTGAATGAAGTGCCAATATATATGACGGAACACTGTTTGGGAAGAGTTGAGTAGTTTTAGAATTAGAAAGCTATGAATAAACCACTTGAAAGATATTTGGTAACCAAGAAATCTTGGTTGCCAAATTTGTCAGTGGCCTTCAAATTCTAAATGTATAAATTCATTTATACATTTGTAAGGTAATAGTTAATAAAGCCTTTCAAAATAGCAGCATCTAGAAAATGAAACATAAAATTGATATCATTGAAAATCTATTTTTTAAAAATAAATGAGCTTTGTCATTTTAATTATGACATGTTTCAGTATAGGCTTCTTTAGCCAACTTATTTGGGACTTTATGAGTTTCCTGAATTTGCATGTCTTTTTCTTTCCCCGCATGAGGGAAGTTTTTAGTCATTATTTCTTCAAATAGGTTCTTGATGAAGTTTTCAGTTATTGTTTCTTCATATAGGTACTTACTTTCTTCTCCTTTTGGTATTCTTATAATGTGGATGTTGTTATACTCCACATTGTCCAAAATGTTTCTTAAACTTTCCTCATTTGTTAAAATCCTTTTTCTCTTTTTTGCTGCTCTACTTGGGTGTTTTGGGTTTCTTTTCTCTCTCTCTCTCACTACTGTGTCTTCCAAATCACAGGTTCAATCAATCCTCTGCTTCATCTAACCTACTTTTTATTCTTTCCAGTGTATTATTTATTTCAGGTATTGCATTCTTTACTTATGACTGGTTCTTTTTCATGGTTTCTATGTCTTTTTTTTTTTTTTTTTTTTTTTTTTTTTTTTTTTTTTTTTTTTTTTTTTTTGTTTTTTTTTTTTTTTTTTTTTTTTTTTTCATAGTGTTGAGTATGCTTGTAATCATTACTCTAAATTCTCTATCTGATAAATTGTTTGCCTCCATTTCACCCACCCAGTTCTTCTTCTGGAGAATTATCTATTGACACATAGATCAATGGAACAGAATAGAGAGCCCTGAAATAAACCCATACCTTTACAGTCAAGTAATATTCAGCAAAGAAAGCAGGCACATACAATGGGCTAAAAATAACTTATTCAATAAATTGTGTTGGGAAAATTTTACAAATATGTGCAGAAAAATGAAATTAGATCTCCTTCTTATACCACACACAATAATAAATTCAAAATATATCAAAGACTTAAATTTTTGACTTAATAAAAATATTAGAAGAAAACATAGGTGTTAAATCTCAAACATTGCTCATAGCAATGAGCAATGAGATATCATTTTATATCTGTCAGAATGACTATCATCAATAAATCAACAAAGAAGTGCCAGTGAGGATGTGGAGAAAGGGGAACCCTTTGTGCTGTTGGTGCACTGAATACAGATTGGTACATCCACCATGGAAGACAGAATGGAGATACCTCAAAAAATTAAAACATTTTGACTGAGTGATCTCACTTCTGGGCATACAAGCTGAGCTCTGTCCCAAAAATATCAATAATGTCAATATAATTAAAATGGTTTGCTCAGCTGATACTTTCTGGACAGACCTTATACAGTATATTCAAAGGAACCCAAAACACTAATTTGAAAGAACATAAGTATCCCTATTTACAATTAGCAATATATAGAAGCAGCACGAGTGTCCCTCAGTAGGTGAATGGACATATCAACTATAGGACATTTACACAATGGAATACTGCTGAACCATAAAAAGGAAGAAAAATTGTACCCTTAGTGACATTATAGATGGACCTGGAGAACATTATGATAAGTGAAATAAGCCACTTATTGAAAGACAAATGCCATAAGATTTCACTCATATGTGGAGTCTAATGAACAAACTGAACTAACAGTGAAAATGAGGCCAGACTCATACATGGAGAGCAGGATGACAGTTTTGGGGAGCAAGGTTAGAGGGTGGAGGGACTGAGCAAAAAGAAACAAAGGACTCATAGACTTGGACAACAGTGTGGTGATTGCTATGGGGATGAAAATATAAGGAGACTAAATGAAAGTGGAAGAAAATACAATACAGATTAAATTAAAAAAATAAAAAGAGAGAAAGAAGTTAGAAAAAGTATAAACAATTTTCTTCCTAAACTAGTTGATATCAATTTATAGACTTACAATTGCATCAGCACTTATTTAGGTACTACAAAAATCATTCTTCTGTTACCAGGAAATGACCTTCAAAATCAGAAAATCACCATGAATGAATTATTATAATCTTATCCTCAGATAATATTAAAGTTTTACCAATTGTTATACTAATTTTTCATAGTAAAACTATTTAGTTCAGACTCATGCATAGTAAATAGTTCTCCTGTGTCTATAATCTCCTAAACACTGGGAGGTTACATTTATATCTTATGTATTCTCTATTTCTAATAATAAATTCAATATATTCATTCATTTATTGATAGCTGAGTCAAACTTATGGTTTTAAATGTATTCAATGTATTAGAATCTGTTAATACTATCATTTACTTTAATGTTAAATTGTTTCTGACTTGGACATTGGAAGGTCAATTTGGCTCCTGGGTCCTGTGACCACTTTATTTTTGAGGATATCGTATATTTTAGATTCACTTTTGCATTTTCCTTTTTTAAAAGAAAAATTGTTTTATTGGGTTGACATTGGTTGATAAAATTTTATCAGCTTTAGGTGTACAATTTTATAATACATCATCTGTATTTAATATTGCATCTTAACCACCCCAAACCAAGATTCCTTCTATCATCATTTATTCCATCTTTAATTCTTTTTGCTTCCACTTACTCCTTTTGTCTTTGATAATCACAAGTTTTTCTCAGAAACTTTATTTTAATGACAAATAATATTTAGAAGTCAAGTATTGTGTTATAGTTGCTGTCATGGTGATTGAGGTATCACTAATACATCAAATGTTTTCTCATGAATAGATCTAGGAAACACACATAAGCATGAACATACATACATATATGCACATGATTAAGCCTATGCTTATTAACATGCTTACTTACTTACCAATCTATCCAACTATTAACATATTTTGAAAGCCATGTATTCATTTTGAAGTATCCAATTTAACAACACAGGATTCAATCTGGTTTTCATATTTGTAACTTTCTTCTCCATGTTTATGGAATTCATTTTTATCATCTCTAATATATTGACTTATTTGATTAATCCCTGTAGTTACTCAATCCTTTCTCTGCTACAACTATCCCCTATGCTGATATCCTCTATTCCCTCCTAGAGCTCTGACTTTCATTCTGTGTAAATGGACTACCCCACATAGATACTCTGCTCACCATATTACATAATTAGATTTTAGTATTTCTAATGTATAAATATAAACTTTGTACACCCTAATTGCTACAATAAGCTATTATTTTTCAAAGATATCTAATTTTCTTTTTCAGTTAACATACATAAAAATATTTTGCTGAATGTATATCATGGGTGATCATAATGTTATAGATATCACTGTCCACGTATCACAGAATAGTGACGTATTTCAGAATTATATCCCCAATATAAGTACATTATAAAACTCTTCTTTCATCTTTTTCCCATTGAAGATAGTGCTATAGTACTAAGATACTGTAATATGATGTGCAAAAAGTATTTTTAAATGTATATGAATTTCAAAATTAGAATGATTGCTTGGTATTTAGTGAGGTCATGTATATTTTAAATGTCATTAACATTACTGTAAAACAGAATGCTGAGGAGTCTCCTCCATCAGCTGAGAAGGTGACAGGGGGAAGTTCTTAGACTGACAGGATGAGAAGTTAGTAAGATAGTCGGATAGAGAAAAGCCCCCTTGCTTCCAGTACCACATGAGGGTGGAACCAGAAAGCAGGTACATGTACCATAGAAGTCAAAAGGTACAGGTGGAGGTCCTGAACCAATAAGACCTGTCAGTCTGACTGGGTAAAAAGGGATTGGTTGGGAGGTGGACCCACCCAAAATTCATGAAAGTTCAGGATGTCAATGCCATTTTGAGGAAGCACCTGGTCTACCCCAAGCCCAAGCTGATATAATCCTTGGGGAAGACAGAAGTTCTCTCTCTTGCTCCTAACCTGTGCTCTCAAGGTGAAACTCTCCATGGCCACTAGGGGGGAACCTCTCTCTCTTGGCCACCTGGGGATACACTAGACTATGGTTTCAAGCACGTGTTTACATGAGGTCATGTGACCATGTGGTGTGGGCAGCTGCATGGCCCATGGCCCGTGACTGTGCATACTCCACAGGAGGGAGCCTGAAATGAACAGTGGCTGGGAACAAGATAAGTTACTTGCATGGGGACTAAGGTAGCATAGTAGCCACTAGCATGCTCCAAAGGACTATACTTTAAAATGGAGCAGGATCTCTGGATCCTGGCTCTATTCCTGCCCTTGCTGAGGACAGTTATACTTTTTCCATGACACAATGAGATGAGCTTTGAGTGGGAATCTGCCATGATCCCAGGTAATGCAAAACCTAAATAAAACCTTTTCCCTTTTGCACCAACAATCTACCTCATAGGTTTGGCTTTGTGACAATAGGCAGAGGAGCCTCCATTTTTGTTTGGTTACAATATTATAGGTAATATGCTTTTCAAATGTATCATTAAATTATTTTTATGTATATAAACAAATACAGGAAGTTGTTTTAGTGCCTGCGTGTGTGCAATTAAATTTAGAGCAGAAGAGAATTACTAAAATTCTGATTCCTTGAAGGAATAGGATCTGTGAGGCTATAACTGCTTGTGGAAATACATTGAACCGGAAATGGGCATAACATTGGGAAAGAGTATAGGTTTTTGATTAGGGCAGTCTGATATAAAATCCCACTTTTCTCTTACTATTTTTGTGTTTTTGAAAAAAATTACTTGATCAATTTGTTTCAATTCTCCATCTATAAAATGATTAAAGAATACCTACCTCATGGAAATTAAATAAAAAATTAAATGTGCTGCTAGGTATAAAAGAGCCTGACACATAATGTACACTGTGTGTTTACTAATATTATTACAATATAAAAATGTTCTTTTCTTTAGATGATATTAATACTGTGCCTTATCATGAAATCTAAGATATAGCCCTTTATTAAATTTTCACCTTTCAGTGGAGATCCCTGTTTATGCCTACAAATATTTGAAAACAAATGTTTCATTCCCAACCAATTTGCTTGTGTATACTAGAACATGTGAACATTATCTAATGTGATATTTCTCTTCTATGTCAGCTGAGTTTGTTTCAATGAATCTCCCAAGAGCTAATTTAAATAAGGAAACTGTTAAGTGGCAAATACTCTAGTTAATTTAGAAAAAGAAAAGCAACAGTGGAAATCTGGGTAAAACAGCTTGTATTTGTCAGCAAACTAGCCAGAAGGCACATTTAACAGTTTTTTAATCTATTCTAATTTGACAAGTATTCCCACTATTTCCTGTTTTTCTAAAGAAGGGGTTGTTCACTTTTTTCCAATCTTTGCCATAGCCACCTAAACACCTGGACAATAACTATTTTCTTCTTTTTCTGCTCTGCCTGATTTCCTCATCAATATTTATTTTTGCTCTCTTCTGTTTTGGAAGGGCAGTTGCCCTTGATTCTAGTGAACTAGTACCAAAGGCTATTCTACTATCTATTGATTTCATTGGCAATTCAAAAGTAATCTTTTATTCCTCTTCCTATGGACCATAATTAATGAAACTTTTATTTTTAATGTCTCAGTACTGCTGACCAACACATCTGAAACCGCAAGAATGACAATGCATGCAAAACTCTATCTTACTGTGCTTTTTGCTAACTGCCTTATGAAATTGAGATCCAATGCAGAAAGCCATGAAGTTTTGATTGCTCTACTTTGAATAGAAAGCTTTGTTGTTTTATCACCAAAGGGAAAAAAATAATAGCTAGGGAGAATTATTAGTTTAGAAAGTTGAAAGGACTTCAGGCCAAAATGGAGGTGTATATATAAACACACTTTGCCTACTCACACAACCACAGAAAGAATTACAACTAGACATAAAAACAAATAACACACAGAACTGTCAGAAAATTGAGCTGTATGGAAGTCTGACAACCAAGGATTTAAAGAAGCCACATTCATCCATATGGGTAGGAGGGGTAGAAATGTGGAGATGAGCAGAGAGGCCAAGAGATGCAGTGTGATGCAGAAAAGAGGTGGTGGTAGAATAGGACTCCACATTCATTTTGTGGTAGATAAAAATGAGGAGGAATACCTTGGAAGTGAGCAATCCCAGCCCTAGGCGAGGGTGCAGAGCCCAGGTTCCCAGTGCCAGGAAGATAAATCACCATGACTTCTAGCTGTAAAAACTAGTGGGTTTGACCGTTGCCAATGATTTTTTCTATACATTAATTTTTTAATAAAAATAAAAATAGTAAATGTTTTACCTGTTGACAAACAGGCAAAAAAAAAAACAACAAAACTAGTGGGTTTGGGTGGTGAAAGAAACTGCAGGATTTTCAGGCAACTTTACTTAAGGGGCCTGCACACAGTTAGAATGTATATGCAGACCCACCTCCTCTGGGAATCAGTACCATGACAACAGCTGGAAGATCACCACTTACATACAGGGAGTGCATGAAGTGAGTAGAAATAGGGCAAGGGCCAGGCAAATGTCCAGAAGCCAAATAGTGGCATTTTCCCCTCTCCAAACCCTCCCCCTACACATAGAAGGGAAGTGAGTTGCCCCACCCTGATGATTACCTAAGGCTCCACCCCACATAATTTACTGGTACCTTTGCTACAATAGGCCACATTACTGAGAGGGAATCAAAGCAGTTCTATCTAATATTCAGAAACAAACAGGGAGGCTGCCATATTAAGGATACAAAGAAATATGACCCAATAAAATAATAGAACAAAACCCCAGAAAAAGAACTAACAAGATGGAGATAACCAATTCATCAGACGCAGTTTAAAACACTGGTGATCAATGCTCAGAGAACTCATTGAGTATGGCAACAACACTAAAAAAAAAAAAAAAAAATACACACAGTAAGACATGAAATACACACTAAGTGAAATAAAGAAAAATCTACAGTGAACTACCAATGGAGGGGATGAAGCTGGGACTCAAATCAATGACTTTGAATATAAGGAAGAAATAAGCGTTCAACCAGAATAGCAAGAAGAATAAATGTTTTTAAATATGAGCAGTATAAGAAGTCTTTAGAACATCTCCAAACACACAACATCCAAATCATAGGGACACCAGAAAGAAAAAAGGAGGAATAATAAATTGAAACTTATTTTAAAAAATAATGAAATAAAACTTCCCTAATTTGATGATGGAAATAGACATACAAGTCCAGTAAGCATAGAGAGTCCAAAAAAAGTTGGACCCAAAGAGGACCACACTAAGATACATCATAATTAAAATGCCAAAGGTTAAAGACAAAGAGAGAATTGTAAAGGCAACAGGAAAAAAGCAGAGAGTTACCTTCAAAGGAGTTCCCATAAGTCAGTCATCTGTTTCTCAAAAAACAAACAAACAAACAAACAAACAAAAAACAAAAAAAAAAACTTTGCAGGCTAGAAGGGACTAGCAAGAAGTATTCAAAGTGATAAAAAGCTAAGACCTATAACAAGATTACTCTACCCAGTATATCTATTATTTAGAATAGAAGGGCAGATAAAGTGATTCCCAGATAAGGAAGAGCTAAAGGAGTTCATCATCATCAAGCCATTATTACATGAAATGTTAAGGGGACTTTTTTAAAGAAAAAGATAAAAACTATGGACATTAAAGTGGCAACAGAGCCCTGGCTGATGACACAATGGATAAGGCACCAGCCTGTGAACCCAAAGGTTGCTGGTTTGATTCTAGCCAGTGCACATAACCAGGCTGCAAGCCAGGTTTCCAGCCAAGTCTGTGGCTGGAGGTAGGTGAAAGGCAGCCATACATTGATGTTTCTCTATCTCTGTGCTTCCCTGTCATCCCCTCTCTCTGAAAAATAATAAAAAATAGATTAATTAATTAATTAAAAAAGAAAGAATGGATGATTAAAAATAAATAACTAAAATAAAATAAAATGACAAGAAATTCACAACTATCAACAACCAAAACTAAAAAAAACAAAAACAAAAAAACAACAAACAAACTAAGCAAACAACCAGAATAGGCACAAAATCATACCTATAGAGGTTATTTGGAAGGTTAGTTGGGAGGGGGAAAGGGGAGAATGATGAAAAAGGTTTAGGATTAAGAAGTATTAACTGGTAGGTACAAAATAGACAGGAGGAATTTAAGAAGAGTATAGGAAATGAAGAAGTCTAAGAACTGATATGTATAATCCATGGACATGAACTAAGGGTGGAACTGCTGGAAGGAAGAGCTTACAAGGCAGGGGGAGAAAAAGTTGGGGCAAATGTAATCAAATATATATATTTGATTAAATGTATGTATTAAAGATTTTATTTATTATTTTTAGAGAGAGGGGGAGGGAGAGAGGCATAGAGGAAGAAAGACATCAATGTATGATTACCTTTCAATTGCCTCCAGCCATGGACCAGGCTGGAGACCAGGACTGCAACCTGGTTATGTGCCCTGACTAGGAATTGAACCAGAAAACTTTTGGTTCGCAGGCCAGTGCCTTATCCACTGTGCCACAAGCCTAGGCTCAATAAAATATATTTTTAAAAACAAAGTTGAATAATACCAAAATGCTAAAAAATAATACAAAAATCGAGACCTTTTTTTTTTTTTTTTTTTTTTTAATGTTGTAAACCAGGAATCATGAAGTTGACCCTAGGTATGAGGACATTATAAAAGCTTTTGTGCACATTTGGTAAACCTCAGATATTTAGATATGCTGGACTCGACCTATATTATTCAGGCTATTATTATTTTAATAACCAATTGATTGCAGTACATTGGTAGACCTGTTGTTCCTGGTCTATCCAGGAGAACTCTTAATCAGAATTAAGTTATGTGTGCTCTCATAAAGAATTTTCAAAACCCTTGACAAAAAGGGTTGACTCACTTAGCTAAGTACATGTATACCTGCTTATCAACCAAGAAAGTACTCATCTATGAGCTCATATTTGTTTTGCAGACTTAGGTGATTAGTTTCTTCCCCAGTCTTTGCTTAAATGTGTTTATAGTTACATTTTAATTTCCAATTGCTTTAATGAAATGATATTGTTTCTGAGGAGGAAATAGAAAAATGTGTGTGCTCATTTCTTATTCTTAAAGCTTATCTTTTATCTTTTATAGTTGTTAGTGATACAATACAATTATCTATTCATATTTTTTCTTTTATATATATCATGAGAAATTTATAGGATCTTATTTGAAGGAAGTTTAATCATTTGTCAGAGAATATGGGATTGTTTTATGTAGCAAGAGATAATATACTATAAAAATATTATTTAAACTTTAGTTTTTTGAAGCTTACTTAAAATAGCTTATGTTCTCTACTCAGTATGTATATGTATGTGAATGTGTGTATGTATATGTGTGCATATCTACATATGTATGTAACTATATTTTATGACACTGTAACAGAAAACAAGTATTTTAGCAAAAAATAACTATAGAATTTCTCATGTCAAATGTATGCTTCATTTTTTTAAGTTTATCTTATGAGAGAGAGAGAGAGAGAGAGAGAGAGAGAGAGAGAGAGATTTTGTTGGTCTATCCATTCATATATTCATTGGTTGCTTCTTGTATGTGCCCTGAAGGAGAATTGAACCTGCAACCTTAGCATACTATGATAACATTCTAACCAACTAAACTATCTGGTCAGAGCCACATGTGTGATTTCAAGAAATATATTCTGCCATAGGATATGAAAATATAGTAGGTGGAAGAGAAGCAGATTAAATCAATAGTCTTACCCAGTTGATAATTAAAATTACTAATGATTTTAAACATTATGGTTATAGGCCTTATTTAAAATGTAGACTTTTAGGCATAATATCCCCTCATAAATACTATGATATTCTCAAAGTATATGCATTGGGAAAATACACCAGAAGGTTTCCTTTGTTTAAAATAATATGTGCTTTTGTTATTTCTATTGTAGGAAATAGAGAAATGTTTCAATCAGCCAACTTCTATAAGGTCAGCAGGTCATGAGTGAAAATAAAACAGCCATGTCTGAAATATAAAATATACCTCTTAATAAAATACTTTTCAAAGGGAACATGGCTCACTTATTGCTAGAGAATAGAATTATTACACATAAATATTCTCATCTGTGTATGTTTCCAAATATATCAAAAGAGATTTGTTTGTGCATATGCTCTTCAGTTTCCTTTCTTTGGGGCAGTTTGCTCATGCTCCTAACTTGCTCCGAGTTGCTTGTTAAATTCCAGAGAGCATGCTTAAATCTTAGAATCCTGAATTTCACTCTTAACAGAATTTGTAACATTCTCTGCTCTGTCTCCCTGAACATCTCATTAAATACATATGCTTATTTGGAATAATGTATAGGTAAGTGTAAAAAAATGAGCAGTTATTGAATTGATAGTTGTTTGCTGCAATGCAATGCACTTATTTTTTAGCCATCATCTTTATTTTGTATTTGTACAGAAAGACATTTTTAAGTTTTTATATATCAAATTGTTATCATTGTCCATGAGAATACTTATTAATAGTAGATAACGGAGTTCAGTTAAGCTTCTATTTCCTTCTATGACAGTTAAATTTGTGAAGTTTAAGGTAACAGCATTTCAAAGATATGCGTTATGTCCAAATAGTATTTGAAAAGAAAGCTCACTATTAGTTTCCTAATGTAATTGTACAAGTTGATAACCATGACTTATATGCTATTGGCATTTTGTAAAAACACAGGTCACACTTCTAAAATAAATACAAAGATAAATTAACTATTACAAAAAGGCTTTTTATTATTCCATGACTTATTTTTCATACCTTTCATCATTTATTTCCCCTCACTTGTGATTTGAGTATTTTTAAACTGGGGTTGTATGTAGTTAAGTCAAAACATAAACATCTAAAACAAGATTAGCTTTTAGGTGTTCTCTTGACTATGAATCCCATCATTTCAGTAGCTTGGAAGTTAAGGTCTATATTGTAAATACTGTGGAAAAATGAGCTCCAGTGTTTATCATAGTTAGCACAAGAGATTAAATTCCATTTCAGTTATTAATAATAATTTTTACCTATGCAACACATTTACTAACAAATTCTAGGCAATATGCCACTTTAGGAACTCCAATATGAAATATATAGGCCCTGTCCTCAACATATGAAATGTAGTGTGTGCATTTTGAATTCTAATCCTCTTAGAAGAATATTCTCTAAACATTTCATTTAGCAAATTTCCTCTGAGAACTTTATCATTTATTTAATCAAGACAGTAATATAGGGCTCCACAGCATTACCCTGAATCACTGAAGCCACCACTATAGAGCTGGATTTTACATTTAGATGAATAACAAGATTGGTTACCTTTTAAAAATATATAAATATATATTTTATTCATTTTGCTATTACAGTTGTTTCAATTTTCCCCCCTTTGTCCCCCTTCAGCCAGTACCCAGTTTCCTCCAGCAATGTCCCCTTTAGTTCATGTCCATGTGTCATGCATGTAAGTTCTTTGGCTTCTCCATTTCCTTTATTCTTCTTAACATCCCCCTGTCTATTCTGTAACCACCAATGTGTACTTCTTTATTTTTTTTTCTTTCATATCAAGACAATTCACCATTTAATTACTGCCTTCTGTCAGCCTCTCAAATCATATTAATATAAAGTGTTTTCATTATTTCAAAATACTTACATTAATTCATTTGTTTAAAAAATTACTTTTTAAACTAACATCAATTACAATATTACCAAACACATACCTACATATTGCAGTAAATTAAACATGTTTTGTTCTTTAATAATGTACTCTGCAATGCTATTTTTGTGAAATATATCTCAGAAATGGTGTATTGCAGAATTCACATTGTCCTAGAGACAATGCCAAACCAATAGGAAAATGGGAATTTGGTTCCTGAGTCAGATACCACCCCCTCCAATAATACAACTAACTTTATTTTAAGCTACTGGAACTATAACTTATTCTTTTTTGGAGTTTTCCAACTTAAATAGATTTTTTGTTTCCTTTTGGCCATGCACAGGTCTTACTTCTTTCAATACCCTCTAATTTTCCTCTATATGTGTTTGACAAGTTGACACCTTCAGAAATAATGGCACTTGCATTGCTCAGCTGGTCCCCACAGAGTAGAAATTATGATATCTACTAAGTTGAGGTAAAAAAAATAAGAAACCTTAGGATTTAAATAGTTTGTAGACTAGTGTTCTAGCTATTTTTTTAAACTTGTGGTTGACTTCCTATGTGGTCCTAAACTAGCCACTGAACTACTTAAGAGTCTGTTGAGGTAGAGGTTAGGTATATTCACATTTCAATAATAAAGTTTACTATAACATTAATACATTTTCCCAAGCATTCCCAGTTTGAGGGCCTTCATAACTAGAAATAAGTATTTCTGCTCTCTATTGGAAAGGAATCTCATCTAGTTTACATGCTAATGAGTATTTACATATTACCTATGTACATGAATCATACAGTTTAGTAGTTTGTACCATCCACCCCAAATTGTTCTTCATTATCAGCATCTTTTCTAACTTAACATTTTACTAATTTCTCAATACACCAACTACTAGTTGGCTGCCACTTAAAACATAAATATACTCACAAACATGCACATATTTTGTAACTGATTAAGAAAGATAGCATATTCTATGTAATATACATCCACATTTTCTTATTTTCCTTTTCCTTAATTACATTCTATTTTATTAAGTTATTGCAAGTAACATGATTTTCCCATCTTATGAAATAATTCCAATCTAAGAAAATGTAACCTGCAGTAATACAGATACAAGTAAAATACAAAAGTATACCTTATTTAGTCAAATCTATTTATAACAAAATTATTTTAAAGTATTCATAAGTTGAAGTTGGCTCTTATCCATTCAGCTACCCAATGTCTTTTGAATGGTGTATTTAATCCATTTATCTTTAAGGTTATTATTGATAGAAACTTATTCATTATAGTTTTTCCCTTTGTACCTGTTCCTCTCTATCTCTCTGTTTCTTCAGATTCTTAAAGCAAACCCTTTAACATATCTTGCAATGCTGGTTTGGTGGAGGCATATTCTTTTAGCCTTCTTTTATCTGAGAAACTCCTTATTTCACCTCCCATTTTGAGTGAGAGTCTTGCTGGGTAGAGTAGTTTTGGTTGTAGGCCTTTGTTTTTCATTGTTTGGAATAGTTTTTGCCATTTTCTTCTGGCTGTTGTGTTTCTGTTTAGAAATCAGCTGATGGCCTCATTAGAGCCCCCTTGTGTATTATTAGCTGTTTCTTTCTTGCTGCTTTTAGAACTCTCTCTTTGTCTTTGAAATTTGCCATTTAAATTTTGATGAGTCTTGGAGTGGGATTGTTTGGGTTAATCTTTATTGGGACCCTCTGTGCTTCCTGAACTTGAGTAACATTTTCCCTCATCAAATTAGGGAAGTTTTCTGTCATTACTTTTTCAAACAGGTTTTCTATCTCTTGTTCCTTTTCTTCTTCTTCTAGTATCCCTATAACACAGACATTATTGTATTTCATGTTGTCCTGCAGCTCTCTTAAAACCTCTTCATTGTTTTCAGTCTTTTTTCATTTTGTTGCACTGTTGGAATTGTTTTCTAAGTTGATCTCCGGCTTGCTGATCTGAACTTCTGCTTTCTCTAGCCTGTTTTTTATTCCTTCTACTATGTTCTTCAACTTGGAAATTGTATTCTTCATTTCTTCCTGGCTCTTATTGATGGTGTCTATGTCCTTTTTAATGATGATATAGTCCTCAGTAGTTCCTTATAGCTTCCCTGGAGTTCTTTGTAGTCCCCCTGTAGTTCTTCATAGTTTCCCTGGAGTTATTTATAGTTTTCCTTGAACTTGCTGAACTCATTGACCTTCTCTATCATCATTATTTTGAACTCCATGTTCTGATAGGGTGCTTGCCTCTATTTAATTTTGCACTCTTTCTGTGGATTCCTTTTTTTCCTTTTGATGAGGGTTTGTTTCTTTGTTGCTCCATTTTAGTTGACTCTTCTTATTTGTTTCTGCTTCTTCTTGGACTGGTCTGCTTTAACTTATTGGCTTTTTAGTATGAGCTTCTGTGTTGTAGAGGTTCATTTTTTTTACTTCCTGGATCCACCACACTTAGAGACTATCAGATCCACTGTCTATGTTTATGTCCTTCAGTTTTTAATCAAATTAGTCTGTGATTATCCATCAGTTTTAGGCACCTTTTAGGAGTGCAGATTAATTCAGTTGTTAATCAAATCAACCTGTGACCTGTAGTCAGGTTTAGGCATTGCTGGGTGGGGCAGATTAATTCCTATGGGTGGACTGTGGCTTCCCCTCAGGCTACCACCCTCTGCAGAAGAGTGGTTTGTTGGCTGTATGGTGGGTGGGTCTGCATTGGACCCATGCTCTGCTCCCTTAACTCTCCCCCTGAAGGTACTGACCCAAAGTTTCCCCGAGCTTCTCTAGTCCACTCTGCCCTTTCTTTGTTGGAGCCCAGGGTAGGTGGGTGCCACTGAATTTTCCCTTTAAGAATTCAATCTCTCTGTCAAGCTAAACCTGGCAGCTTTTTGTTTTTCACAGCTGGGTGCTGTTTTACTCTCAGCTGTGTTGCTGTAGGCTGGGAAGCTCAGCTGGGGGTTTAGATCCCACCCTTCTCAGGTGGAACCCCTGGCTGCTGAGATGTTTGCCCATCCCCTCAGCTGTCACCCATAAGAGCCCATTCATGAACTTAGAGCTTCAATATTGTTACTATTTCAATTTTCCATGTATTAATTTATAGATTCAGTGTATCTCCAATCATAATCCAGAAGACTTTGTTTTTTCTAGAAACTGACATGCTGAGGCTATGAAAAAAAAAAAAATAGTAATTACTATACCAATAATAGTAAAATAACTTTAGAAATAAATAGCAACTTGGAGAATTTGTAATATTACATTTTTTATGTGAAATACAAAAATTAAAAAAAAATAGAGGTACAGCTATAGAGCCACATTTATGTTAGTCAATTAGTTTTTAAATAAGGTCCCTAAACAAATCAGTAAATAGAAGAAAGTATTTTTTAGAACTATTGAATATTAATAGTAGAAAACAAGTTCAGTCTCTACCACTCAGTGTTCATTAGCAATATTTGAGTTTTATCAGAGGTATAAATGTAAAAGCAAAACCTATAAACCTTTTTGAAGAAATAAGATTATTAGAGAATATCTTTAAGAAATTGAGGTACATAAAGCATAGAGTTAAAGGTAAAAACCAGAAAAGAAAAACTACATTTCCAAAGAGTAACATTAACAAGATTGCAAAATAGAGGTTAATGCTTATTCTCCAATGGAGACTCTAATTTGAAAACCCTCCACAAGTCAATATTACTTAGTGAGAGAGTCAAGATTCATGTAAAAGGTGACTCTGGGGCATTCAAGATAAAGCAAAACAGTTTTGAGAAGACAGACCTAGGTCCCCAGTAGCAGGCACACCAACCACCTGCCAGGCTTCAAAGCTGGATTCAGCCCTATTTCCCTGTGAACTTGCCCTCAGCCTCACTCTTCTCATGCTGTTACTAGTTTTATTTGCTTTGTGCCTAGCAAAGACTACATGCCTGAGCCACTGGGAACAAGCCTAATTGAAGACCTAAATATGAACCCAGAATTAGTCGCATGTTTCTGGGAATCCAGTAGATGCCACAACAGCCCGAGTCCCAGTAGCAGAATGCCAGCCGTGGACCTGACTGCACATCTGGACCTAGAAATATATGCATCTACTCTTATAACCCAACTACAGCCCTGCCTGTCTGCTGATCTAGATAGAGGTTGTCTCTATCTATTATTCAATAAACACAACAGCAGCCTTACCTTCAATGGCAGGCCCACTATGGTCCTGGAGGCAGTCCTGCTCTCCAGGGATCCCAGTGAAAGCTCCTCCAGACCAGCTATGGACCTGTGTTACTGCCTATCTTTCCTTAAAATCTACCCAAGAACAAGCATGGCTCCAGCCATAAATCTACCACTTGCAACTCAACAGTCCACTCAGTGGTACTAGCAGTGGTCTTCCCTGGACACTACTAATCAAACTACCCTAAGGATGAATGTCTTATCTGCTAAAACAAGTTTATAAAATACTCCTTCGAATTCACCTATACTGATACAAGTTTATAAAATAGTCTTCAAAACAAAGGCCATAACAAGAGACATTAGGTCACTACATAATACTAAAAGGTTGATCCAACAATAGGATATAACCCTAGTAACATATATGATCCCAATATAACAGCATCTAAATATATAAAGAAAATTTTGGTGGATTTTTAAGGGAAGAAAGATAGTAATACAGTTATGATAGGGACTTTTAACACCCCAAGATCAACAATGGACGGATCTTCCAAACAAAAAATCAACAGGAATATAATGGCCTTAAGTAACTCACTAGTTTAAATGGACTTAATTGATATTACAGAACATTTCACCCCAAGAAGAAAATACATGCTCTTTTCAAGTGTACATGGATCATCTTCACAGATAGACCTTTCAAAGAAGGACACAAAATAAGCCTTAACACATTAAAGAAAATTGAAATCATTTCAAATATCTTCTCAGATCACAAAGCTAGAAATCAACTGCAAGAAAAAACACACAAAAACATTTAAATACATGGAGACTGAATAATATGCTATTAAATAATGATGGGTTAACAATGAGATCAAGGAAGAAATCAAAAAGTACCTGGAAACAAATGAAAATGGACACACAATGTAACCAAAACCTATTGGACACAGCAAAAGCAGTCCCTAGAGGGAAGCTCACAGCATTATAGACCTATCTAAAGAAGATAGAAAAATTTCAAATGAACAACCTAACTATGCACCTAAAACAACTAGAGAAACAAGAACAAAGCCCAGAGTGAGTAGAAGGAAGGAAATAATCAGAACATAAAAATGATAGAGAGACTACAAAAATAATTCAAAAGATCAGTGAATCCAGGAACTAGCTTTTTGAAAAGAAAAACAAAAATAACAAACCCTTAACCAGACTCATCAAGAAAGAAAGAGAGAAGACACAAATAAATAAAATCAAAATGAAAGAGGACAAGCAAAAATTGATACCAGAAAAATACAAAGGATTGAAAAAAAAAAAGAAAGAAAAGAAAACACTATGAACAACTATATGTCAAGAAATAGGAAAACCTAGGTGAAATGGATAAATTTCTAGAAAGATACAATCTTCCAAAATTGAGTCAAGAGAAAGCAGAAACCCTGAATAGACTGATAACAAGCAAAATTGAAGCAGTAATCAAAAAACTCCCAACACAAAAAGCCCTGGACCTGATGGTTTCACAGATGAATTTCAGCTGACATTCAGAGAATAACTAACAGCTGTCCTCCTCAAACTATTACAAAAAATTCCAGAAGAGCAAAGACTCCCAAACTCTTTTTCCAAGGTGTCAGGCCAGAGGAATTTCTCAATCTCTGCATGGCTGGACCTTCCCCTGGGTCAGCAGGGGAAATGGCCTTGGGGTTAATCTTATCTGAGAACCTCCTTTGTTTCAATGTATATGTAAGATTGCCCTTGCTATAAACTCAGCATAGACATTACAGCTGTACGGGGTAGGACAACCATGCATGTGCTAGCTGACTCCCCTAACCTCCCAGACACTTGGAAACAGGATAGTGGTTGTAGAGACCCCTGGACTCTCTGTGATCATTAACTTAAGCGCAGCTATGATAGGAGTGGGCCAACCAAGCATGAACACACCAACACTCGAAGCTGCCCATGTGGTCATTAGCCTGCTGCTTGCAATAAAGAATGCAAACCCTCTTAAATGTTCTACCACTAGACCAGAGGCCTCCCTGCCATCAGAACTTGCTAGTCCTGCACACAAAGCCATGGGACCTGATAACTGGCACCACAACCAAGGTAGTGAGGTTCCATGTCCTGACAAATGGCCCAGCTGGCAGAATGCCAAGATGTTGGGACCTGACATGAGGCCAGTATTATCCGAATTCCATAACCATGTAAAGATACAACAAAGAAGGAAAATTACAGGCCAATATTTCTGATGAGAGTAGATGCTAAAATCTTTAACAAGATACTAGCAAAGTAGATCCAGCAATTCCTTAAAAAGATCATACATCATAATCAAGTAGGTTTTATTCCAGGAATACAAGAAAAAATACAATATTCACAGATCAATAAAAGTGATAAATTATATAAATAAAATAAAATACAAAAATCATATGATCAGATCAATAAAAGCAGAAAAACATTTGATAAAATCCAGCACCCATTTATAGTAATAATACTCAATAAAGTAGGAACAGTGGGAACATACTTCAACATAATAGGCCATATACGAAAATCTGTCAACATCATACTCAATTGGCAGAAACTAAAGTGTTTCCCTTAAGATCAGAAAAAAGACAAGGATGTGCACTTTTACCATTCCTATTCAATATAGTACTGGAATCCTAGCCACAGTAATCATACATGAAAAATAAATAAAAGATATACAAATTGGAAAGGAAAAAGTAAGAATGTCATTAGTAGCATATGACATGATAATGTACATAGAAAATCCTATTGGCTACACAAAAAACAAACAAACAAACAAACAAAAACTATTTGACATAATAAGTGAATTCAGCAAAGTATCAGGATACAAAGTCAATATTCAGAAACTGATGGCATTTTTATACACCAGCAATGAACTATCAGAAAAATAAACAAGCCCTGGCTGGTAGCACAATGGATAAGGCAACGGCCCAAGGGTCGCAGGTTCGATTCCCCAGCCAGGGCACATAACCAGGTTGCAAACCAGGTCTCCAGTCAGGTCTGTGGTTAGAGGCAGGTGAAAACTCAACCATACATTGATGTCTCTCTCCCTCTCTGCCTCTCTCCCTTCCCCTCTTTCTAAAATAATGAAATAAAATCTTAAAAAAAAAAAAAAGAAGAAGACTAAAGTAACAAATCCATTTACTATAGCAACAACAAAAAGTAAAGTACCTAGGAATAAATTTAAGCAAGGAAATCAAAAACCCGAACTCAGAAAACTATAGAATGCTGAAGAAAGAAATTGAGGAAGGTACAAATAAATGGAAGCATATATTGCGTTCATAGGTTGGAAGAATGATCATCATTAAAATGTCCATACTACCCAAAGCATTCTATAGAGTCAACATAATTTCTATTAAAATTACAATGGTATATTTCACAGATCTAGAAAAAATATTCCAAAAATATATGTGGAACCAAAGTAGGCCCCAAATAGCTCAGCAATCTTGAGAAAGAAGAACAAAGGAAGAGGAATCACAATACCTGATATCAAACTATATTATAAGGCCACTGTAATCAAAACAGTCTGGTACTGGCATAAGAACAGGCACCTAGATCAATGGAATAGAATACAAAGCCCATAAACAAACCCAGATCTTTATGGTCAATTAATATTTGACAAAGAGGGTGTGAGTAAAGAGAGTCTCTTCAATAAATAGTGTTGGGAGAAATGTATTGGTACATGAAAAAAAAAAATGAAACTAGACAACCAACTTACACCAGATACCAGAATAAATTCAAATGGACAAAATACTTAAATATAAATCATGATACCATAAAAATCATTGTGGGAAACTTAGTAAGTAAAATTTCAGGTATTTCATGTTGCAATATTTTGCCAATACATCTTCTAGAATAAGGGGAATAAAGGAATAAAAACAAATGGAATTACATCAAATTAAAAGGTTTGTGCATGGCTAAAGAAATCATCATCAAAATGAAAAGGGAACTGACTGCATAGGAGAACACTTTTGCTAATGATACATCAGACAAAGGTTTGATTTTCAAAGTATATAAAGAACTCATAAAACTCAACATCATGAAGACAATCCAATTTTTAAAAATGGGCAAAGGATCTGAATAAACACTTCTCTGAGGAGAACATACATATGGCCCATAGACATATGAGAAGATGCTCACCATCACCAGCCATCAGAGAGATCCAAATTAAAACACTGAGATATCACCCCACACCAAAATGGCTATCATTAATAATTCACCAAACAACATGTGAGGATGTAGGGGAAAAGGAACCCTAGGGCATAGCTGATGAGAATGCAGTGTGGTGCATGTTGGAGCCAGAAACAGGATGTGTTTGTTTAAGGAACAATGTAACATAAAGAGAACTCAGTGCATTAAGATAAAAACCAGGTCTTGAGGGAGTATGAGTTAAGAAAACATCCTGTTATGAAAAGAAAGGGCTGTGTAAGGAGGCCAGAATGACAGGTGGTGTGTGCAGAATGCCAAGATTAGATAAGAGTTGTCCACTTACAACAGCTTTGAACTACAGAATGTAGCCACTCGCTGACCGCCACTTCTGCTTCTGCGCAAGGGCTTGCTTGCTCGCTGGTCTATAAAAAGCCTTAGTTGTAAGTGTTAGGCGCAACTCTCATTTGGTAGCCCTGGCGGGTGTTGAGTCCTCAGACTCTCTGAGAGTTCGCCCATATGCAGGTTAAAACTTGGCCAATAAATAACATCTTTGAATCCCCGAAAGTCTCCAGCATTTGGTGTCTCACTTTCGTCTGAACAATGTAGCCACTGTGGAAAATAGCATGGAGTGTCCTCAAACAATTAAAAATGGAATTGCCTTTTGATCCAGTGATGCCAGTGTTGGGAATATACTTTAAGAATCCTCCAGTACCAATTCAAAAGTATGTAGGCACCTCTATGTTTCTAGCAGTGCTATTTATAACAGCCAAGAATTAGAAACAACCTACATGTCCATCAGTAGATGAGTAGATAAAAAAAAATCTGTGGTACATCTATACAATGGAACACTACACATTGGAGAAAAGAAGAAATTCATACCTTTTGTAAAGGCATGGATGAAACTATAGACTATTATGCTAAGTGAAATAAATCAGTGAAGGATAAATATCATATAATTTCACTTATAATAGGAATCTATTGAGCAAAATCAGTACTATAGAACCAGAGGCATAGAATCATGGAATAGACCAGTAGCTGTAAGGGGGTTCAGGAGATGGAGTGAAAGAAGGTAAAGGGATTAGTCAAAGAACATACATGAAGGACCCATGGATATGGACAAATGACTATGGAATTGAGGGGTTGGCTGGGTGGAGGGAGAAAATAGGGCAATTTTAATAGAATAAAAAATCAAACACTTAAAAAAGGAAAAAAATAGAAAACATGACCCCAGTGAAGGAACTTAATGAAGCTCCAATAATAGACCCAAGGAAATAAAGATCTATGAACTACTTAACAAAATCAAAGTAGGTTTTTAAAGACATTCAAAGAGCTAGAGGAAGACTCATACAGACAAAACTGGGAAACCTATACAAGAATAAAATAAACCCACACAAGAAGAAAAATTAATTTCCTCAATCAATAATTAGAAATCATAAAAAGGAAGCAAAAGAGTAATCTAAAGCTAAAAATATAATGATTGAATAGAAAATACTCCATAGAGAATTTCAACATCAGACTTAGTCAAGCAAAAGAAAGAATTAACAAACTTGAACACAGTTCAATTAAAATTACTAGTGATGGGGAAAAATTTTTTTTAAAGGAAACTGAAAAAAAAAATTAAGGTGTATCATCTAGTGAACTGACACACACATTATGAAGTCTAGGAGCTCAGAGAGAAAGATAGGAATAGATTTCTTATTTGAAGAAATAATGGCTGAAAATTTTCCAGTTCTTGGGAGGGAAATGGTCATTCATATCATGAAGCACCCAAAACCCAAAATTGGCTGGTTATAAAGAGGTCTAAGCAGGAACACATTCTTTTACCAGGCAAAAGCAGAGGGAATTTATCACCAATAGACCATCGTTAAACACAGCTCTTAAAGTTGAAAATAAAGCCTGTTGCCTTTGTCATACAGAAATATCTTCACTTGCATATTTATAAAGTTCAGTAAGTTTATATTGCTTTTAAAGTTAACCTTCATTTGCCAAGAAAGATTACTCCTCATTAAGCAGTGATTTATGTAAAAATTGTCTTCAAGGTAAATTTAAGCATAAAATAACATAAAGAGGGTAAGAAATAATAACCAAGATAGCAGAAGATGTGGCCAAAATTATGAAGGAAGTTTATGAATAACAGAGCTTGGAGATCATTTGCCATAGAATAAGATTGGCATATGATGATTTACTAGCTAAAATTTGTGAAGGGTTAATAGAAGAAGGCTGATGGATTATCCTTCAGCTTTAGAGAAGACAAAATGGAGACTGCCATTATCTTCTTTATTTAAAAAGCTGCATTGTTGATGGATGTGTTAACTAGACTGTAGTAATCATTATTACACAATTTATCTCTTCATCAAACTATCACATTGTACACTTTAAATATATACAATGTGCCTTGTCTGATGTGGCTCAGTGGATTAAATGCCACTATGGAAGTCATTGGAGGAAGTACTGATTCCAGAGTTGGGTTGGAAAAGTAAATAAGGAGCCTAAAGCATTTTGTTCCAGAAGACAAGACAGTTCTCAAACAATAACATGGCAGCAAACACAGGAGCTAGTTCAAAGTGGCTTTCAGTTGCCAATTCTAGGAGAATTTGAGCACCTGAATAAATAATGATATTTATTGGTCATCTTTGAATAATATAAGAACCTATAATATCACTTAATAAATGAATGAATATGCCCTGGCTGGTAGCACAGTGGTTAAGGCGCCGGCCTGCGAACCCAAAGGTCGCAGGTTCAATTCCCCAGCCAGGGCACATAACCAGGTTGCAAACCAGGTCTCCAATAAGGTCTGTGGCTGGAGGCAGGTGAAAAGCAACCATACATTGATGACTCTCTCCCTTTCTGCCTCTCTCCCTTCCCCTCTTTCTAAAAATAATGAAATAAAATCTTAAAAAAAAATAAAAATAAAAAAATAAATGAATGAATAGTGAGGAAAATATTATTCCTTATAGTAAAATGCTAAATAATGAACATTGAAGATTTGAAGGAGTTATAAAAACATAAGTGGATACTGTAAATTATAGTGATAAAGAGGATATTCAAAACTGTCAAAGTACCTTTCCCTCAAATATTTTTTTAAGTAAAAGAAAGTAAGAGGAACCATATAGGCAGAAACTCTTATAGGCACAAGTTTAAAAAATATAAAAAGGCAGCATTGGATTAAGGTATGATTTTTTGCCATCTGATTTACATTACCTGAGGTGAAACTTAAATTGAGAAATATCATATAAAATAATTACCTATACTCCAAAAATGATTGTAATTCAAATCTAAATAACTGTGCCATATTAAAGCAAACCAAACAAGTAAATATAAAGGTCATCCTGAATTCAATTCATGACTGGAGGGAAATTACTTCACAGTCCATTCTTGGGATACTTGATGACATTTGAATATGGACTGTTTATTAAGTAATAGTATTAGTTCAGTGTTATTTTCAGATTTTGATGATTGCTCAGTGGCAATATAAGAGAATGTTCATATTCTTAAGAAAGAGCCCTGGCTGGTGGCACAGTGGATAAGGCACTGGCCAGCACCTTATCCACTGTGCCACCAGCCACGGCTCACATTTGTTTCTTAATGACATGGTTTTACATATCCAAATTTGTGATATTTTTATTAACTTGTATTTTGTTTCTAGTGCCTCAGTTTTGTTTTTAGTCAGTGAAAATTTGTATTTGATTATACATTCATACATAGTTCCTTACCACTCAGCTTCACAAAGTTTATTTTAGTAATGAAAAAAGGAAGCCCTGGCTGGTAGCACAGTGGTTAAGGCGCCGGCCTGCGAACCCAAAGGTCGCAGGTTCGATTCCCCAGCCAGGGCACATAACCAGGTTGCAAACCAGGTCTCCAATCAGGTCTGTGGCTGGAGGCAGGTGAAAAGCAGCCATACATTGATGTCTCTCTCCATCTCTGCCTCTCTCCCTTCCCCTCTTTCTAAAAATAATGAAATAAAATCTTTAAATAGAAAGAAAAAAGGAGACCTTCACCCTATAATACTCTTAAAGGATTGACTAAAACCCCACGAAGTTACTGGTTATTAATGTTACTGGAACTACAAGAGCGCTGTCAAACTGTTGTGAACTTGAAACAAACCTGGAATTAATCTACTAACATGATTCAAAATCAATCACTTTTGAAATTTGGTGGGAGCTTTTGAACATTTGCTCTATTGGGGAAAACATTTTCAGAAATCACTAATAAACTTCATGTAAGGACCTGCTTTGTGGCTTATAAAGAAGTATTAACACCCACAGTCTTTGTTTTTTAAGATTCATGTTCATCTTTTGGTCAGAATTTTGACTTTTTATTTGATATAATCAAAATAAAACACATCATTTATCTTCCTTGCTGCTGAAGTTGTTATTTGAATATAAGAAATGCAATAAATATATTAATGGTTAGATATTTTTCTAATAATTATATCTCATTATGATGATCAATTATCTAAGGATTAGTTTGATTTTAATTAAAAATAAAAATACATTTTGTCAAGGGCTTAATTTTTTAAAGATATAAAGCTATTTTAGAGGGAGAATAAGAAAGAAAGCCCACCATTATAATATTGTATATAAGAAATAATACACAAATTAGTTGAAAGCAAGTGCTTTATTTTTATATGATGAATTATTATAATCAATTTATACCTAAAGGAGCACACATTTTAATTTCAGACCCCACATAACTGAAAAAAAGTTGGAAACCCGTTACCAGTAAAGGGCAATTTACATCAAATCAACCCTAAGCAAAATATTAATATATATAAACATAAAATATATAGTGTTGGAAATATTTCAAGTGTACCATAAAATATTCCAATGTTAAAAATGTAAGCAGCTATTTTAAATGGTACTTTCCAATGATTATTGCGGATTTCTTGCACTTTCTTATAAACTAATAACTCTATACAAGGCAGTATATAACCAGTTTAAATCACCAATCCAATATTTTTTTAATTTTAATTCAAAGCCTATCAATATGTACCTTATTTTTTAATGTTATTATTATTATTATTATTTTAGGTCTGGACCATGCCAAAAATAATGGAAGAAACACTAGAACACTCCTCACTTTTCATTTAAGAAAAATTACTAACTTTTTTAATTTTCATTTTTAGAATCAATAAATAGAATCAATAGTCACATTGTTTTTTATAAAATTTCAATAAAACTGACTTAAAAAGTATGTCCTATTAAAAAATTATTTCTTCTTTATGTCATTACAACTAATAGTCATATGCTATTATGACCACATGTATCTCAACTATCAGCTAATAAATATAGTGACATTGTAATTAGGTCACTGGTCATTATCAAAGGCTGCTAACCACTGAGATTGAAATAAAGGTTTAAGGGATACATATTATTTAGCAATTATTCATGGGCTGAATTCTCCCTTCTTTTCTCCTGCCCTCTCATGCTCCCTCTCTTCCTTTTTTTTTTTTTTGCCTTCCTTCCTGTCTTTCTTTCTTCATTCCTTTTCTCCTTCCTTCCATCCTTCATCCCTTCCTCCTTCCTCTCTGCTGTTCTATAGGCATGTGATTGATATCCAATATGCATGTGGCATTTGGTATATAGCTGTGGCTAGAACTGGACTTAACCTGGCAAAAGTTGTATGCAAAACAAAACAAAACAAGCCAAACCATCAAACAAACAAACAAAAATATATATATATATAATAGATCACATGTATCTGAGAGAAACAGTCTTTACCAGTATGTGCTGAAAAGAAAAAAATTAAAAACACTGCAAATTTGCATTTATCATATTTATATAATAAAACATAATGTTTTAACTTATTTTCAGTTACAATCTATAAATATTAAACAAAGAAGTATCAAAACATAAAGAAGAAAATGTTCTTTCCAAAAATGAAAACAAGGATATTGCTTAAAAATACAACTAAAATTTGTCTTTAACATTAATTAATCAGAATCATCAATAATTGGCTTTGTAAAATGTTTGTAACAGTCATTGCAAATAATATTGCTGTACTCAAGGCATAAATATATCTTGCAGCACTTACAAAAATATTTTGATAAGTCACACATTTTGGATTAATGGCACCTAACGTATCTACTTTTTTTCCTGCTTCTTGAGGTAGTCATTTTCAATGGTAAACGAAAAATGAAAAGAACACTAACTTCAAAGTTCACACACATACACACAAAATAATAAAAAGATAACTACACCAATACTGACTTTGGAGTTCACAGTATCTCTCAGGTACAATTTACTATAGAATATAACACACTCTTATGAAACATGTGTTATAACCAAACTGCCAGTTTAACATTATGGTTTAATATTTGTCACATAAAAATGCACAGCTAGTCATGACCTTGAACTTATGCACCCAATATTCAAAATAAGAGTTTATTTGTATCCCTCAGATCAGCCTTGTCCTCCATAGGATTAATTATGTAACTGAGTAAATAAAACATCTTTTTCAATAAAGTGATGATGCCAAGTTAAAAAGAAAAAACAAAACTGGAAAATGGTTAAAGCTTTGCTTATAATTGGATCTAGATTTATTTTTAAGAATTTTTTTGCAGAATAAAATCATGTTTATTTTGCAAAAAAATTTGATCTCAAAGGAAAGTCATGATATCAATCTGTCACTGTGTTAGAATAGAAGAAAAAACTATCAAAATAATGAACAAGAAACAATAATACTTGAGTAAATACACATGATACATTTATATATGAGGATTCCTGTTGGAAAAAGTCCAGCCATTATTTATATAATAAGAACAGTTTATGTGGCATTGATGTAACCTGGCAGCAAAGGGGAGTGTACTGGAAAGCACAGGAATGAATAATGACTTCAGTGTACTAATCAGTGGGGACAGTAGACTCAGTTGAATGAGCATATGTGTACTGTGTGGCTGTCACATTCAAAATGAGTGGGCAAGTAGAGCAACAAAACCTGCATCAAATTCTGCATTAAGGTTGAACATCGCTCCACGGAAACTCTTCAGATGATTCAGAAAGCTGCAGCAATGGGAAACTGATGACTGGCAGTTTCACGCCTACTTATGCATCACATCTTGTACAGTTTTTTGTTGTTGTTGTTGAAACATAAAATCACCCAGGTGACTCAGGCCCCTACAGCCCAGATTTGGTACCCTGTGACTTCTGGCTTTTCCCAAAACTAAAATTACCTCTGAAAGGAAAAAGATTTCAGACTATCAATGAGTTTCATGGAAATACGACAGGACAGCTAAGGGAGATTTCAACAAAAGATTTTGCAGAGTGTTTTATATACTGAAAGAGATGCTGGGAGAACTGTGTAAGGTCGCAAGGTGCCTACTTTGAAGGGAATTTAGGCATCATTGTCCAATGTGCAATATTTCTTCTATCTTGTATCTTCTTCAATAAATGTCTCATTTTCATTTTACATGCCTGGATACTTTCTGGGTTGATCTGGTATATGTTACTAATATATAGAATAATATGGGAAATGTTTACATTTACTGATGAGTAAAAAATAAAGAAAAAAGAGGTCTCTCTGTATGTGTATATATATGACTAAAATTCTCCACTAGGATGTTAAATATATTTTCTACACAGTATACTACAGAATTTAAATTTAGACTTTAAATTCCTATAGCAAAGCATCCATCAATGTGAGTGGCAAAATCTTGAGTTTGCCCAGTCTCACCCTTACCCATCATACGTGGTAGGAAAAAGCTTCCAGTCAATATGGATAGATAAACATGCTTCACCTGTGCGCACAACTACAGCAAAAATTACGACTAGATTACAAAATAAATATCACCCAGATTTGTCATAAAGTTGAATTGTATAAAAATTTGATGAGCAAGGATTTCAAGAAACCACATTAATCCAGATGAATAGAAGAAGCAAAGATGCAGATATGAGCAGAGTTACAGAGAGATATGGAGAGGTGCTGGGGCAGTGGAAGAAACTGGATTTCTCAAAATACTTGTCTTAAAAGGACTGCAACAGACTTAAGACTCACACAGATCCATCCCCTCTGGGATTCAGCACCAGGGCAATGGCTGTAAGAGCACAAGTGGCATACAGGGAGAAATGAAGAAGGGCAGAAGGTGTAGTGACTGGCAACAATGCAAGTGCTGGGTGTCAGCTTCCTCCAGGCAATTTCCAGAGGCCATCCAGTGGCTCTGTGCCCTCTCCAAGCCCTCCCACACACAGAGCCACAAAACTGAAATGAATTGCTCTACCATGGCAATTACCTAAATTCTGATCCTACCCAAATTACCAGTGTGTTTTCCTACAATAAGCCACACTACTAAGGCAGGAACTCAAAGTATCTCTACCTAATACACAGAAACAAACACAGAGAGGCTGCCAAACTGAGGAGACAAAGAAATTTGACCCATATGAAAAAGCAAAGCAAAAAAAGATAGGAAAGGAACTAAATGATATGGAGATAAGAAACCTACCAGATGCAGAGTTCAGAAAACTGATTATCAGATTGCTCAAATAAATCATCGGACACTGCAAAATCATAAAAAATAAAAGGAAGAAATGAAGGTTGCACTAAGTAAAATAAAATAAAATAAATCAACAGGGAACGAACAGTGGAGGGGATGAAATCAAGACAAAAAACAATTTGGAACATGAGGAAGGAAAAAGCACTCAATCAGAACAGCAAGTAGATAGCCCTGGCTGGTGGCACTGTGGATAAGGTGCCAGCCTGTGAACCCAAAGGTTGTTGGTTTGATTCCCAGCCAGGGCACATAACCAGGATGCAAGCCAGGCCTCCAGCCAGGTCCATAAGTAGAGGCAGGTGAAAGACAACCATACATTGATGTTTCTCTCCCTCTCTGACTCTCTCCCTTCCCCCCTCTCTAAAAATAATAAATAAAATATTTAAAAGATCAGCAAGTAGAAAAATTTAAAAAATGAGGTTAGAATAAGGAGCCTTTGAGACACCTCCAAAAGTACCAACATCTGAAACATGTGGGTGCCAGAAGGAGAAGAGCAAAAAATTGAAAACTTATTTTAAAAAAATAATGAAAGAAAACTTACCTAATTTGGTGAAGGAAATAGACATACAAGTCCAGGAAGCACAGAGCCCCAAATAAGTTGGACCCAGAGATGACCACACCAAGATACAGCATAACTAAAAAGCCAAAGATAGAGAGAGAATGTTTAAGGTAGCAAGAGAAAGGCAGATAATTACCAATGAGGAGTTCCCATAAGACTGTAAGCTGATTTATCAAAAGAAACTTTGCAGACTAGTAGGGACTGGTAAGATGTATTCGAAGTAATGGAAAACAAGGACCTACAACCAAGATTACTCTATCCAGCAAAGCTATCATTTAGAATGGAAGGACAGATAAAGGACTTCCCAGACATGGTAAAACTAAAGGAGTTCATCATCACCAACCCCTTATTATATGAAATATTAAAGGGAACTATATAAGGCAAAAGCTGGGGAATCATTCTCTGCTTCTCATTTATAATCAGATCTGCTTTTACAGTGGTGCAGAATTTCAACGTTCAATGCTCATAATGTCCTTCTTCTGCGTTGATGCTGGTTCTGGTGCACATGGTCTATTGCCTTTGCAGATACCAAGCATGTTTTTCTTTTCTTTTTTTTTGTATCACTTTGCTCATTATAATGACCTGTGTCATTACGCTATCTCTAAATACCTGAAGTTAAGTACTTTTCTCTCTCTATGTGAATTTCCAAGATAGTTTCCCTTATCTTAGCCCTTGGTACAAACATATTTTTTTCTAGAACTCTGCCTTATGAATCATGGCTTCTGAGACATTAAAATGTTTATAGTGCATTTTGTGAATCACCATTAGAGAATTTTAATTGAAATGGAAAACTATCAAATTAAGGAGAATATAGTGCACAGAGTAAGATTCCTTTGTGCCATTCTTTATGTTAAATATTTTTCTCAGATTACATGGCCTATCAAATCATGGAATAATAACTCATATTTACAAACAACTTAAATTTTATGTTAATGTAATTGTGACAAATGCATTCATTAAGGCTATTGAGCCCATTTTTCCCTCTGATAAAAAAGGAACTAAGGCATTTTATATAGCTGCCCTAGGTCACAGTTATAGTTGGTGACAGATCTAGGACTCAAATCTTTCCCAAACTGAGCAATGTTCCTGGGCTCTACCAGCAGCCTCACTGCCTTGGAACTCAATGTGACAGTAAAAAATGTTGACAATGCACTGTGACAGTTAGAAAACTAGTCTGCCCTAAGTACATGGAAGGCTGTTGCGTCTTTGCCACAAGTCAACGTGAGTCTCATTTATGACCTAGACAACTTCTATTTCACAAAGAACATGAAGAAAGAGTTGAATTGATATCCAAATCTTATAACATGTTAATGATGTCTCTAAATTGTGGAATTTTCTTTGCTTCTAAAAAAGTTTTCGTAATTACAAATTTTCCTAAAATTACTATTTGAAGAAAAGTAGAACATAAATGAAGGATAACAGTACTCAGAGGTCAAGTGTTTTTTTCTTGGCAGAATATGACCACAACACTTTAAGAAAGGGAACTGTTTGTTACTTTAAGTATGGAAACTGAAACTTGCTGGAGCTGGCAAACACAGTGGCAATCATTTGCTTGGCAAAGACTGCTTCCAGCCATGCTGGACCAGTTTCCGTTACATTATGACAAAAAGTGTCCTCGAAGTGGTGCCGTATAATTTTCAGTTCTAGGCAGATCCCACGATGACTCTGACTGACATTAGAGCATCAGACAGCATTGTCACTTCTAGTGACCATCATGTCAGAAATAGTCTAACACTAGAATGACTCTGCAAGTAACAAATGACAAAACTTTCTACTTAGGTTATGACAAGGAAAAATATGTAGTTAACATGAGGAACACTTATTGGGGCCTCCAGTTGTATTCTGTACCTGCCTCTTCATTCACTATCCCTTATTTTACCCAAATGTGTAAAAACTACTATTACTCCTTTGAGGTATATGCCATTAATTTAACATTATATTTTAAAATAGCCCTGACCAGTATAGGCAGTTGGTTGGGCATGTCTTGCAAAGCAAAGTGTCATTTGTTTGATTCCCAGTCAGGGCACATGCCTGAATTGTGGGTTATGTCTTAGGTCAGAGCATGTATGAGACGCAAGTGACTGATGTTTCTCTCTCACACCAATGTTTTTCTCCCTCTCTTTCTCCTTCTTCTCCCTCTCTCTAAAATGTAAATATAAAATCTTTAAAAATACAGGTATGTCAATATGTCTGCTATTAATAATAGCACACATTTACCAAGTGTTTATTAGACACTGTTAAGCCACTTCAAAGGCATAGTATTTATAAAACGAATAGTTCCGAACAACAAGCAAAACAGAACCAGATATATGAATACAGTAAATAGGTTTTCAGTGACCAGGGGGAAAGGGGATGGGGGGAGGAAGAGTCAAGGAAGGGGAGAAATTTAGACAAGAGCCTAGTATAAAGGAATCATGGACATGAACAACAGGTGGGATTGACTTTGGGGAGAATGGGTGGGTGGGGAGGGGAGCAAAAAGGGGATGGATGTAATACAACAATAATAAAATTAAATTTAAATAATAATTATAGTAATAGTCCCGAGATTACTCTTTTGTAGTTCAAGGTAAATGTGAGTGCATGTACATGTGTGTATAATAAATATGTATTTTATCAAAGAAATAAATGCTTATATGTCATCAATAAATTGAGTTTTATGTACAATGTATTATGTATAGTATTTATTACTAAAATATATTAAAATCTTATTTAATTATAAGAACAAAAACATTTTTAAAAATACAGGCAGCAGTAAAGGTATTGTTTTAAACCTTAAAAATTATATACTTAACAGTTTTTATTCTTTCATTTAAAATATAACACAATTTAAAAAACATAATTAGAAATATTTCTACAAATAACTATTTCAAGCAGGATAGAGATTTGTATAATAACAATCTCATTATAATCTTTAAGTAATGCTAATTTTAAGAGGTAAAATATTTTAAATCAAATGAACAGATAAGCAAGAACTTAAGGGCAGCTCTTACAGACATTTAAAAGTGAACAGAGTGATCACAGCAGCATGGTGGAATAAAAGTTTTATACCGTTGACTTCCAAAGAACACAGGTTTAGTCAATCACCACAAATGAGAGATCATTGTGAACGTACAGTGGAAAGTTCCAGAACACAACTGGAGCAAAAAGTCTGAGACTGAACGCATCTAAAATATTAGGGAAACAGTTTCACTTTATTTGTGTTACTCCTCCCCTAAAATCACAGAGGCCTTGGCCCCCAGTTTCTCCTGCTGGGGGAGGTGAGAATGTCCCTGGCTTCCAGGGCTGCATGGGCACCATCACTCTGCAGCTGCCAATGATCCCCATATCTTTCCCACCCCACTCAGAATACTGAAGTGTGTTGCACAAGTGGGCTGTGGGGAAGGGTTGGAAGAAGAGCAGATGAGGCTCTCAGAGGGCATTAAAAGCAGGCAGATCTTATGACTGTTTTGCAGGCACCACCAATAAGCCTCTCCAAGAGCTGCTAGGGGCATGGTGCAAATCGATCCCACCAAAGCCCTACAGACACTCTCAGTGTTCCTCCCATCAGCAACATCATGTTATCTTCTTCAAGAATGCACTAAATGGTTATGCAAATTATAAGAATTTTGACTTAAAATGTATTGTATTTGCTTTCACTACTAAAGAATTATATGATTTTTCAAATATATGGGGTACTTGGGTGCTTATTTTACCAAGAGATACTGTTTTTAGGAGTGTCTGAGTACTTGGGTTGAAGCTGCTCTGAAATGAGTTAGATTTTTAATTTGTCAGGAAAAGGGGAATGCCAACTTCGTATCTAAATCCATGCACTCTTCTTCTTGGGCACAATGCTAGACTACATTTCTCCCTTCCAATATATTCTCGTACATCGCTATGACTACATTTTACCCTACAGAGTGCTAGCCAAGTGGTATGTTCCACTTCATGGATTAACCTATTAAAGCTTTCATGCACATACTTCCATGCTCCTTTTTCTTGTTTATTTCCCTGTATTAGAATCAATATCCAGGGTGATCTTGCAATTCAAGCCTATGACTCTGATTGACTGTGAAGAAGAGCAACCCACAGCTGTAAGCATCCATTAAATACTACTGAATGAGCAAGAAATACAATTTTATTTTGCTTGAAACATTGTACATTTAAGAGCATGTTTACTGTGCCTATTTTACCAAATATACACACAAATAGAAATACTAGAAACTCATGCATCACATAACATTTTATTTTAATCAGCCTGGAATAAAAAATATTTTCTGATGTTAGCAAAGTATTTTTCATAGAGATATCCATGACAATAAAACCATAATATGCAGCTTTTGCTTTATACACAGGGACATAGAAATCTGGAAAAAGCATCAGCTCAAAACATGCACCAAAAACAAGCTGGATGAATTGCAAGTCTGCGGCTTTCCTGGACATATCAGGTTTCGGAGTTTTCAGGAAAACCACTTGACATAAAATCTAAGAGACTGGTGCCCCCTGGGAGAAATGAAACTGGAACCCTCACTTTACCAGGGCAGGTTCACCTGGAAACCAGTGAAAAGAGTTCAAATAGGGTGACCGGTGAATAAGTAGAGACTGTATGTTCTCTGACAAGAAAAGGATGAAGTTCCTGGAGCCTGAAAATATGGGGAGAGTCCCTACCCTTACATGGCCTTTCTATAAAACTCCACAAGGCACTCACAGGAAAAGATTGGTACAGTACTCAATTATCTTCCTCATGGTGCATAACTGCAGGAGGAGAAAAGAAGCTACTATAATAGGGGTATTAAAATTCCACTGGAATGTCTTTCCCATAGTCTTATAGAACAAAAGTTATCTGGTCAAGGTCAATGCAGACTGTAACCTCCAGGACACTGGTAAAAATCCAATGCAATATGAACAAAGAGAATAGGAAACAGTACTTGTATGCACTTGTACTTAGGAAAGAGGATACATAGATTTTATTGAGAATGTCTGAGGTCATACTTTGAAACTCAAAGATACTGAGCCTACCTATAATTCACATTTAATCAGAAAAATAATAGTGCATATGTAAATGATATGACAAACACTAAAATTTTTAAGAAGGTACAAAATATGTCAATAAAGGAGATAAAGTAAAATCATAGAGAACCCCCAGTTAAACCAGGATAAAGCAGAAAAAGGCCAAACTAAACAAAGAACGTGCTCATATAGAACAAAATAAAAAGTTTGGAAGCTGGTAGAATTAACATAACTATTAGTAATTACATAAAATATGAATAATATAAAAATACTACTTAAAGAAAGGAATTTTTAGATTGAATTAAAAGGCAACTTAGTTATGCATCTAATAAAATCACAATTTAAATGAAAGACATTGTCAAGAATGACAGAGAAAAAACTGGGAGAAGTGATCTCTGAAAAATCTCTCCTACGTGAAAGCAGTAAGAAAACCAGCAAAAATTGACAAAATTAACATTTTCAGAACTCAAAATTAAAGAGAGGTTTGCACAAACAGAAATATTTATAAAGAGAACTGACTGAATTTACATAAGAACAGGGAGTTTTTTGGAGTTACAATACTCAATTCATATTCACTGCCTACAGTTAGTTCTCTGGTATCCTTAAAAGCTAACAGGCCACAGTCACAAAAATGAGCAGCATAGAAAAACCCTAATTTGAAGAACGGATGGGATGATAAAACAGAAGATCAACAAGAAAATGTTGTATATAAATAATGCTATAAACCTAACAGAACTATGGAACTCTTTATTCAATAAAAGTAGAATACACAATCTTCTCAATTGCACATAGAACATTCTCTAGACTATTCCATACATTTGTTTATAAAACATAGCCCAGTAGAGTCGAGAGAATTAAAATCACCTAAAGTGAGTACTGCAATCAAAATGGAATAAAATTATAAGTAATACAGGAGACAAGTTTTTTTTAATTCACAAAATGTGGAAATTACAAAACACATTCATAAATTATTAATGAAACAAACAAGAAATCATAAGGAAAATTAGAAAATAATTAGAAATAAATATAAATGAAAGCATAGCATACCAATGAATTAAAATGCTTAGCAGGAAATTTATACCTGTAAATTCTTCTATTTAAATGACAATAATTATTTCCAATAAATAATTTTAAAAACTAGAAAAAGCAGAGCAAAATCAAAGACATAATAAAGAAAAAGTGGAAATAAGTAGAGAATCCAAAACTAAAAAATAACAAAGTAAAAAGTTGCTTTATTGAAAAGATCAACAAAATTAAAAATCTTTAGGTTTTAAAAAATTAGAAAATTTGAATTGCTATAATTAAGAATAAAAAGGAAACTTTCAACTAAACTTGAAGCAATACAAAAATACTAAGTATATTATAAACAATTCTGTATCAACAAATTAGAAAGTTTATATGAAATGGAAAAATCTCTGGAAAAACAAAAATGCTTAAAATGACTCAAGAACTAAAAATCTAAATAGCCTCATTGAATTAGCTATTTAAAAAATTTCCATAAAGAAAAGCCAAAATACAAAAGAATTAGCACCAATCTTTCTCAAATTCTTATCTATCTATCTATCTATCTATCATCATCATCTATCTATCTGAAGAAGGAGAAAATACTTTCTCACTTGTTCTGTTAGGTCAGCAATACACTGATACCAAAGCTAGACAAAGGCATCACAGGAGATAAAATTTAAAGGCCAAAATATCTTAGGAATGTATATATATACATATATATATATATATATAAATTCTCACCAAAATATTAACTAATTGAATCTAGCAACATAGTAAAAAATTATACATCACGACAAAGTAAGATTATGTCATGGACACAAGGTTGGGTCAGCATACATATATCAATCACTGTATTGCATTTAAATAGTATAAAAGATAAAAAGCACATGCTTATCCTAATAGATGTAAAAAATTGACAAAATTTAAGAGCCTTTTATAGTAATTCTTTAAAAACTACAATCTAAGAAGTGAATTTCATTGATCTGATTAAGTACATCATAAAAATCCCACAGCATACTTTATGAGGAAATACTGAGTGCAGGTAGGATGCATGCTCTCTCAGTTGTACTCAACACTAACTGTACATTTATGTCAGGACAGTTAGCAACAGAAAAAAAAAAAGCATTTATATTAGAAAAAAATAAGTAAAATCATCTCTACCCACAAACTACTGGAACTAATAAACAAGTTAAGCAAAGTTACAGAATGCAAGATAAATATGTACTCCCACGTCAATTTTATTTCCAGATAATAGCAATGAACCAAACAAACAAAATGAAAGTAAGTAATTCTATTTCTAACAGTAGCAAAGGGAATAAAATGCCCAGGAGTAAATTTAATCATAGCACTACAAGATTAGTACAATGAAAACTACAAAACAGCATTCAGAGGAATTAATGAAAACCTAAATGAATGGACATTTAGCCTATGCTAAAGATCAGAGAAGGTTTGATATTGTTAAAATGGCAATACTCTCCAAATTGATCTATAAAATTCGGTGTATTTCCACTAAATATTCCACTTAGATTCTTACAGAAATTAAAAAAAATAATAATTCTATATTCACAAGTAAATAATCTCAAAATAGCTAAAACAATCTTGAAAAATAAGAATAAAGTTTGAGAATTTACATTTCAAAATTTTCATAGTAGTGAAGAAGAAATATCTCACTTAAATCAGGCACTTAAGTTTCCACCTTACCAATCAAATGAAAAAAGACAAATTACATTTAAGCATGTAGTGAGAAGAAAATAACTTTAACAGCACAAGTCAGTGAAACTGAAAATAGAAAAACAATATAAAATAAAATGAAACCAAATGTTTTTTTAATAAAATCAGTAAAACTGATACAAGTTGTCAGGGTCAGGGGGCTGGTCCCCCTTTCCTCTCTGGATATGGCTAGCCCTTCCACTGGAGTTGCCAACTAGCTAGCCTTGAAGCTAATCTTATCCCAGAGCCCTGGAACACTGAACCTGGGAGTGGCTCCCATGTAGACTTGAGCAGGAAAGTGTTGCAATTGGGTACACTGCCTCTTTGTTCTGGATGTATAGAGCCTCCTTTGTTCCAAGGTGTATGTATATAAGATGCCCTTGCCACAGGTCCAGGCAACTGAACATGACCCAAGAACCAAAAGTATATGCATATAAATTCAACAATTTATATGGCATGGACCATTTCTGAATAGACAGGAGCTATCAACATTCAATCAAGAACATAAAACTAGGAAAAGATAGTTTCTTCAATAAATGGTGTTGGGAAAACTGGATATAAACATGCAGAAAAATGAAATTGAATTCTTATTTACACTGTATATATAAAAATCAACTCAGTATGGTTTAAAGACTTAGACATAAACTAGAAACTACTGAAGAAAACTATGGGAAAAATAAAACCATTTGACATTGGTCTAGGCATGAGTTTTTTTTAGATATGACCTCAAAACATAGGCAACAATAGCAAAAATAGACAAATTGAAGTACATTGAAGTAAAATGTTTCTGCATAGCCAAAGAAGTGAGCCATAGAGAAAAGAAACAACTTACAGAATGACAGAAAATATTTTCTAAGTATATATTTGAAAAGGATTAAATATCCAAAATATATAAGGAACTTAAAGAACCCAATAACAATAAAAATGTAGCCTGATATAAAAATGGGCAAATCAACTTAATAGACACTCCTCAAACAAAGACATACAAATGGCCAAGAAGCACATGAAAAAGTGCTCAACTTAATTAATTATTAGGGAAATGCAAATCAAAACCACAGTATAGTATTACATCACACCTGTAAGAATATTATTAAAAAGGCAGCAGATAACAAGTGCTAATAAGAAGAATATGGAGCAAAGGGAATCTCTATATAATATTGGTTGCAATACAAATTGGTGCAGGGATTATGGAAAACAGTATAGAGATTCCTCAAAAATTAACAATAGCACTACTATATAACTAAATAATCCCACTTCTGGGTATTTATCCACCAGCACCTGCCCAATAAAAACCCCAAAACACTAATTTGAAAAAATATATACATTCCAATGTTGATTGAAGCATTATTTTAAATAACTAAGAGATGAAAACAACTGAAGTGTCCATCAATGAATTAGTAGATAAGGAAAGCTTTATATATATAATGTGTGTATGTGTATTTGTGTATGTGTGTGTGTATTCAACCATAAAAAAAATATAAGAAATGGGCGTCCAGCAGGTGGGGGAGCTGTGTGTTCCAGTCCAAGCTCTGCTGATGGGGCAGGCAACCTGCCCACCTGCTGCCCTTCCCACCAAGCCACCTAAGCCCATGAGCCCCAGCAACTGCAATGACAGCAGACCCAAATGGGAGCCCAGAAGCAGGAACTGAGCACTCTAGGCCAAGACCAAGTTAAGGATATCAAGCAGCCTGCACCACTGAATCCAATAGGTCTCCTACCACAGAAGGTCACTAAACGAAAGCTGGGAGTCATAGCAGATTAATATGAGAAACAAAAACAAGCAAGAGAAGGCACCTAAAATGGGGAGAAAAAAAACAGTCCATCACCAAAAGGAGAGGAGGAAACCTGAGAAAAACTGCTCAGTGAATGGAGATAAGTAATTGATCAGATATAGAATTCAAAGCAATGGATATAAGAAAGCCTAATGAGCTCAACAAGCTCAAAGAAAACTACAAAGAACTCCAGGAGAACTATAAACACCTCCAGGGAAACTACAAGGAACTTACAGAAAATTATACCAGCATTAAAAAAGACATGTCTGGTAGCACAGTGGATAAGGCTCCACCTGCAAACCCAAAGGTCGCTGGTTCGATTCCCCAGCCAGGGCACAGAAGCAGGTTGCAAGCCAGGTTTCCAGCCAGGTCTGTGGCTGGAGACAGGTGAAAGGCAACCATATATTGATTCTTCTCTCCCTCTCTGCCTCTCTCCCCTTCCCCCTCTCTGGAAATAATAAATAAAATCTTAAAAAAAAAAAAAAAAGACATGGAAACCATCAACAAGAACCAGAAGGAAATGAAGAATATAATTTCTGAACTAAAGAACACAGTAGAAGGAATCAAAAGCAGATTAGAGGGAGCAGAAAACTAGATCAGTGAATTAGAGGAAAATGTGGAAAAAAATACCCAGACACAACAACAAAGTGAAAAATGATTGAAAAAATATGAAGAGGTCCTAAGACAGTTGCAGGACATGAAATGTAATACTACCCACATCATAGGGATACCAAAAAGGGAAAGAGGAGCAAGGAATAGAAAATACGTTTGAAAAATGATGACAGGCCCTGGCTAGTGGCTCAGTGGGCTGGTGCCAGCCTGCAAACCCAAAGGTGGCTGGTTGATTCCCAGCCAGGGCACAGAAGCAGGTTGCAAGCCAGGTCTCCAGCCAGTTCCGTGACTGGAGGCAGGCGATAGGCAACCATACATTGATGTTTATCTCCCTTTCTTCCTCCCTCCCTGTCCTCCTCTCTGAAAATAATGAATACAATTTTAAAGAAAAAAAAAAGGTAATGACAGGAAACCTCCAATTTGGTGAGAGAAAAAATACCCAAATCTAGGAAGAGGTTCCCAATGAAGATGAACCCAAACAGACCTACACCAAGACACATCATAATTAAAATGGCAACATTCAGGAGCTGGAGCTGGGCTGGAACCTGTGAGGTGAGCAGATTCCAAGCAGCAGGACCTTCACGAAGGGAATCCAAAAGCATACAAGGCCAGCCACACGGAAAGGGGCAGCGGGAAGCGGGCTGCTGTTGTAGTTGTGACTGAGCCTCGCTTTGCTCAGTGATACAGGGTATATCTGGAGAAGGAGAAACTCTTGGACAGACAGCGCCACGTGAAAAAGATGCCCGCACCGGGAGAGGTGCTCCCTGAGCAACACCTGCAGGCGCGGAGAATTGTGTGGCTCCAGCCAGCATCTGTATGCTAACGCAGCTCCTTCGTCCTGTCCCTTCAAAGAAGGCCGGTGGATATTCACCTGCCCAAAGGCTGCGTCTTGAGGTGAGCCACTGGGTGGAGGCCCAGGGAGTGACATGGACGGCTGAATTGGAGGCTGATTTGCCTGGATCTTGGCAACTGCATGGGGACCTCTTGTTGCCGAATGACAAGCCAAACTGGGGAAAAATCTGGAGCCGGAGCTCTGGGACATTGTTGCCTCAGCACTTGGCATCCCGCATTTGGCCAGACAAGGGCTGGTATCACTGGATGGCACTCCAACTCCAGAAGTGACACTGCTGTTGGGCCACGATGGCTGGGTTGAGCATGCAGATAATGGGATCTGGTATAAGTTTGACATAGCCCAGTGCATGTTCTCCTTTGGAAACATCACTGAGAAGTTTCCAGTGGCATCGCTGCCCTGTGGTGGACAAGTGCTGGCAGATCTCTATGTAGGGATTGGTTATTTTAGATTGCTCATCCTACTTCATGCTGGTGCTGCCTTCCCTCATGCCTGTGAGTGGAATCCCCATGCTGTAGTTGCTCTGAGAAATAACCTTGAGATCAATAGAGTAGCAGATTGGTGCCGAATACACTTTGAGGATAACGGAAAATTGAAACTCTCAGACATTGCAGACCACGTGAACCTGGGGCTGATTCCCAACTCTGAAGAAGACTGGCCCATTGCCTGCCAGGTGCTAAGAAAGGATGTTGGGGACATTTTGCACATCCACCAAAATGTGGAACCTTTCCCAGGGAGGAATCTCCAGCCTCCTGGAAGCAGTGAAATGGAGAAGGAGCATTGGCCTTATCCTCAGGAAATTATCATCAACCAATGGGAAAATGAAGCTACCAGAGATTCTAGGAGAAAAGTGCTGTCAGCAGCCATCAAGCCAGAATGGCACAGATGGGCGGAATATGCAGAAACTTGCATCCTCAGTCTTCTTCAGCTGATAAGTAGGAAACCATGGGAGACACAAATCTTGCACATCCAGCCAGTGAAATCCTATGCTCTCCACGTGGATCACATAGTCTTGGATCTGGAATGCCGCCCTTGTCCTCTGGTTGGCTAGAGAAGGTGGATCCTGAGACATGAGGATATACTTGTGCGTGACCTTTAATGGATCAGTTCAGGCTGGGATCTCACCCCTCTAGTCTCTGGGTAATCTCTCTTAATATTTTGTAGCCCTGAAAGTAGGCACTAGGCTAATCCAAAGCACTTTATTTGCCTTCCATTAATCACACTGAAAATGAACCACATATCTGGGAAAAGCAATGTGGCACACTGAAATGCTCATCTGTGTAATAAATGAATTTTGAATTCTGGCCTCAGCTCTTTCTGACTTTGGGTACATGGTTTCAATATTCTTTTTGCCTCCTTGGATTTTCTTATTTACATATGAGGGTTTCTTTGAACTACTTCACATGGGTTTTATTTAATAAGTAATTGCACACAGGGCATTGATTATTTCATAGTAGAAGGCATTGCTCTTTGCAAAGTCACTCTGGTTACAATACGGGGAGTTGACTGGAGAGGGGCCAGGTTGGAAGCAGACCAGTGAGAAGGTTTCTGTGGTTGTCCATGTGATGGTGGCTTGGACTAGGGTGGTGACATTGGGAGGTGGATGGACTTGAGAAATAAAATCAATGGGACTAAGCAATGGAGCTCATAAAAAGGCATTAAGATGGTGCTTTGTTATTATCACTGACAAAATATGGAGGGAAGGGAACAAAAATTACTTGTGTATTAACTCTGTTCCCCTACTTCAGCATTTCTAAATGAGTGGGTAGGCCATGTCTTAAATATTCTGTTTATTATGGTAGAAAAAGGGATAAAATGACTACTTTAACTCATAGGGAAACTAGATTTTCAGTCTTAAGCTTGTGTAGTAACCGCAAATTACTAGTTATTTTAAAAGTTCAAATTAAAACCTTAGATTAAAAAAAAAAGTATAATAAAATAAAATGGCAACATTCATAAAAAGAGAATCCTAAGGACAACAAGAGAGAAAGAGCTAATAACATACAAGGGGGCTCCAATAAGGCTATCAAATAATTTCTCAACAGAAACATTACAAGCCAGAGGAAATGGCAAAAATACTCCAAGCAATGAAAAGCAAAGGCCTCCAACCAAGACCACTCTAACCAGCAAGGCTCTCATTCAAAATGGAAGGTGAAATAAGGAGCTTCCCAGACAAAAGAAGGCTAAAAGAATATATCTCCACCAAGCCAATATTACAAGAGATATTAAAGGGAGTGCTATAAGAAGAAGGAAGAGAGGAAGAGAAAAAAACACAAGTATAAAGAGAAAAAGTCACAATGAATAGGTACCTATCAATAATAACCTTAAATGTAAATGAATTAAAATTAAATACTGCAATCAAAAGATACAGGGTAGCTGAATGAATAAGAAAACATGACCCACATATACATCTGCTGTCTACAAGAGGTCCACCTCAGAACAAGAGACCTACACAGACGGATAATAAAGGGATGGAAAAATTTCAAGCAAATGGACATTAAAAAAAAAAATGCTGGGGTAGTGATACTCATATCAAATAAAATAGACTTCACAACAAAGGCTAGGAAAAAAAACAAAGAGGGACATTTCATAATAGTTAAGGGAACAATTCATCAAGAAGACATAACCCTTGTAAACATATATGCACCCAATATAGTAGCACCCAATTATATAAGAAAAATCTTGGAGGACTACAAGAAGGATATAGACAATTACACACTCATAATAGGGGATTTTAACACCCTACTGTCAACCATGGACAGATCTTCCAACTTTTACCTTAAGGAAGCAAAATACACTTTCTTTTAAATGCACATGAAACTTTCTCAAAGATAGATAGACCACATGGTAGGTCATAAAATAAGCCTCCACAAATTCAAAAAATTTGAAATCATATCAAGCATCTTCTCAGACCACAATGGCTTGAAGCTAGAAAATAAACTCAAGAAAAAAAAATCTTCAAATTCATGGAGACTGAATAACATGCTATTGGATAATAATTGGGTTAACACTGAAATCAAGGAAGAAATCAAAAATATTTCTGGAAAAATAATGAAAATGAATACACAACAACCCAAAACCTATGGGACACAGCAAAGGCAGTCTTGAGAGGGAAATGTATAATAATATAGGCCTACCTACAAAGGTTAGAAAAAGCTCACATAACAACCTAACCCTATAGCTCCAAGAACCAGAGGAAGAACAAAGAAAACCCAAAGTAAGTGAAAAGAAGGAAATAATCAAGATCACAGCAGAATTAAATGATGTATAGAGACAAAAAGAGCAATTCAAAGGTTTGATAAATCCAGGAGCTGATTCTTTGAAAAGATAAACAAAATTAACAAGCCATTATCCAGACTGATCAAGAAAAAAAAAGAAAGAAGACCCAAATAAATGAATTCAGAAATGACAGAGAAATCAGAACTGATACCACAGATATACAAAGGACTGTAAGAAATTACTATGAATAGTGATATGACAAAAAATTTGACAACCTGAGTGAAATGGACAAATTTTTGGAAACATATAATCTTCCAAAACTGAATCAGGGAGAACTGGAAAGCCTGAATAGACCAATAAAAATTATTGAAATTGAAGCGGTAATCAAAAAACTCCCAGAATACAAAAGTCCTGGACCAGATGGCTACACAGGTGAATTTTACAAATTTTACAAATTTTTATAAAAAAAAAATTTTATATCTTTGGGGAAGATATACTCTTATCCCTCTCAACCTATTCCAAAAAATCCAAAAAGAGGGAAGAATCCCAAACTCTTTCTATGAGGCCAGTATTATGCTAATCACAAAACCTGGTCAAGACATAAGAATGAAAACTAGAGGCCAATATCTCTGATGAACATAGATTCCAAATCCTCAACAAAATATTGGCAAATTGGATCCAGCAATATATTAAAAATACCATACAACACGATCAAGTGGGATTCATCCCAGGGATGCAAGGATGGTACAATATTCACAAATCAATAAACATACTACCCCACATAAATAAAATGAAAGATAAAAACCAAATGATTTATCAATAGATGCCAAAATGTATTTGACAAAGTACAGCACTCGTTTATGATAAAAAATGCTCAGCAAGATGGGAATAAAGGGAACATACTTCAACATAATAAAGGCCATATATGGGAAACTTGCAGCCAACATCATACTAAATGGGCAAAAACTGAAAGCCTTTCCCATAAGATCAGGAACAAGGCAAGGGTGTCCACTCTCTCCACTTCTATTCATCATAGTTTTGGAAGTTCTAGTAATAGCTAGATATCAAATAAGATATCAAAGGCACCCAAATTGGAAAAAAGGAAGTAAAATTGTCACTATTTGCAGATGACATGATAGTGTATGTAGAAAATTCTATAGACTCCACAAAAAACTTCTCAAATTAATAAGTGAATTTGGCAAAATAGCCAGGTTCAAAGTTGATATTCAGAAATCTAAGGCATTTTTATATACCAACAATGAAACATTAAAGAAGGAAACTAGGAAACAAATCCCATTTACTATAGCAAGAAGAGAAATAAACTACCTAGGAGTAAACTTAACAAAGGAGGTAAAAGACCTGTACTTGGAAAACTACAGAATACTGAAGAAAGACATTAAGGAAGATACAAATAAATGGAAGCATATACCATATTCATGGATGGGAAGAAGTAACACCATAAAAATGTCCATACTACCCAAAGCAATCTATAGATTCAATGCAATCCCTATTCAAATACCAACATCATATTTCACAGACCTAGAATAAACTTTTTTAAAGATTTGATTCATTATTTTTTAGAGAGAGAGGAAGGGAGAGAGGTAGAGAGGGAGAGAAGGAGAGAGACATCAATGTATGGTTGACTTTCATCTGCCTCCAGCTACAGCTACCTGGCTGGAGACCTGGCTTGTAACCTGGTTATGTGCCCTGGCTGGGGTATCATATAATAAATTTTAAAAAATTATATGGAGCCAACAATGACCCTAAATATCTGAAGCAATATTGAGAAAGAACAAAGTAGAAGGAATTGAAATACAGGATAGCAAACTATATTATAAACCCATCATAAGCAAAACAGTCTGGTACTGTCACAAGAACAGCCAAACAGGTCAATGGAACAAATAGAGAGCCCAGAAATAAATCCAGGACTGTATGGGCAACTAGTATGTGACAAAGGGGGAAGGAACATAAAATGAAGTGCAAATAACTTCTTTAACAAATGTTGTTGGGAAAATTGGACAGGCAGAAAAAGGAAACTAGACCAACAATTTACACCATACACTAGAATAAACTCAAGATGAATAAAAGACATTAATGTAAGTCATGCCACCATAAAAATCCTAGAAGAAAACTTGGCAGAAAATTGCAGATATCCCACACAGTAATGTTTTTATTGATATCTTGCCCACAACAAGGGAAATAAAGGAGCAAATAAACAATTGGGACTACATCAAACTGGAAAGCTTCTGCTTTCAGCTTCTGCTCAGTTAAACAAAACATCAGCAAAATTAAAAGGGAACCAACCATATGGGAAAACATATTTGCCAATGACACCTTAGATAAGGATTTTATCTCCAAAATATAAAAAGAACTTATATAAGTCAACACAAGGGAAACAGACAACCCAATTAAAAGATGAGCAAAGGAACCTAATGACTCAGCAATTCCACTGCTAGGATTATACCTAAAGAACCCTGAAACACCAATTCAGAAGAATCTATGCAACTCTATGTTTATAGCAGCACTATTTATAATAGCCAAGTGCTGGAAACAACCTAAGTGCCCTTCAGTGGATAAATGGATCAAAAAACCTTGGTACTCCATTTACACAATGTAGTTCTATGCAGCAGAAAGAAAGAAGAAACCCCTATCATTTATGATAGCATGGATGGAACTGGAGAGTACCATGCTTAGTGAAGTAAGCCAGGCAAAAGATAAATACCATATGATTCCATTTAATATAGAAGATCAATAGATGAGCAGACAAAACCAAAAACATGAAAAAAATAAAATAAAAAGGGAGCGGAATGACAGTTACTTGGGAAGAGGGGGGAAGGTAGGGTAAGGAATTAGTGGAGGAGCTAATGTGAAAGACCCATGGACATGGACAATGAGGTGGTATTGACTGTGGGAAAGGGGATGGGAAGGGTGGGGCAGGGGAGAGCAATGGGGGAAAATGAAACAATTGCATTATAACAACAATAAAAAAAGATAAAATGTTTTCATCTGTGACAATATGAATGGACCTTGAGCGCATTATGCTAACGGAAATAAGTAATACAGAGAAACACAAATACCATATGATTTCTTTTATATGTGGAATCTAGTAAAACCAACAAAAACTAAACAAGAAAAACCACAAATTCATAGGTAAAGAGAATAGATTGATGGTTGCTAGAGAGAAGCAGTGGGCGGGATGGGAGATAGGGGAATTTTTATTTTAGTTTCAATAAATTAAATAAATTCAATAAAATAAATATGACAAAACATAAGGGTAATAATAAAGGGAAAATTAGTCATTTAGATTAGGAAGGGTGTCACTGTCATCTTATTTTCTGAGAATAAATATATTTCTCATGATACACATATTATGAGAGGAAAAGTAGAAAATAATTACTAATTAATATTTGAAGGCTTTTATTAAATGTATGGAAACAAAATATACTGTGAGGTAATAAGAAAATAAACTTTGCAGTAATTTAAAATATTTTAGAATTTTGAATTATGTTAGGAAAAGCATATCAGTAAAATAATTTTCAAAAGCAGTCATGTTTCATTTGAAATTATGATGAGCTTATTATTTTGAAGTAGACCACTTTATGAAGTTCTACAAAATTTTATAAATAGTCCACAGATCAAAAACCAATATAGAAAAGATATAGCATCTGATGTAATATGTTTATGTTAGTAAGGGTGACTTAGAAATTAGATGTTTGCATAGCACCTTGATTTCTGTAGAAGGCTATTTAGGAAAATTGTTTTTAGAGCTAGTTCTTCAAAAAAGAAAAAAAACAGGTTAATTGTATAAGCAATTACATTGTACTTTTTTAAGGTTGAAAGAAAGCAAGCAGTGTGCATTTTGAATATCTGTTGGAGGGAGATATATAACTAGTTAACATGTCATTGTTCATGTCTGAATAACATTTTATTGATAAATAAAATCAATGCTATAGTAAATTAATTTTTGTAGTGTAGGTGTGTGTAGTAAAATTGATGTCAATAGTGAATTAAATGGAATCAATGCTCTTTTACTTATAAATAATATTACATTTACTAATCTTAAAGTACACAAGAAAAACAGTATATAAAGCATGTCCTGTGTATCATTATACTAAGAAAATACATTCATAATTCAAAACTATGAGTACATAAATGAACAGTTTATTCATGTTTCTGAGCACATGTACTTAGGAAACATTTTATTTTTATTGATTTTACAATGAAATAAGAAAGCTCTGTCTTACCTACTTTGTCAAGTTGAGCCTTTACCTGATTATAATGTTGATGAAGTAATTAACACTATCTTCACAAATATGGCACATTCTAGTCTTAACTTAGCAATATATCTAATGGGGGATAATTAAGGCAATACTGGACTATGCCATCAACATAAGAACCACAGCTTTATGTTATCTTACTTATTCAATTCACCAGTAAGGAAACAAAGGCCATATAATGTCACCTGACTTAGAATTTTTCTTTTGTAGTTGTCAAAAATCATCCTCTTTCTAACGCATTATCTTGTTAGCTAGTGGCAAAAATGGTCAGTATGTTAATATCTCATGCTCAATTTTGTGACCTTCTTGGAGAATTAATTTCATTGACTTCAGCTATGATTGAGCAAAAGACTATTGATTCAGACCTCAATGACTTAAGGTAATAACTTTTAAAATTCCTTATAACTAATTACATTGTCCCAATTCATTACACTATACCACTCAATTTATGTTATAAAGACTTATTCATAGAATACAATTGGCATCATTTTCCTGGTGGCTAGAATTCAAAGCTATAGATTGAGAAAAATATGGTTTTACACATCTGTTTAAGGTTCTAAAATAGTGTAAATTTGTATATAATCAGTATCACATACTTATGGAGATTCCTGATTATCCATCTCAACTATGGAAAGTCCATATTTAAATCAACAAAACATAAATTTTGGTCTATTTGTATTTGGAATAGGTATCTTTTTATTAGATGAAACAACCTCAACCAGAAATGTTTGGATATATACACAGAAGTAATAGAAACTCTTAAACAAAACTGAAGAAATGTATTCTTCACAGCCTTTTAAATAAAACACAATGCCAAAATATAACTTTATCCCAAATGTTACCTCGTTTTGGTTTAATCTCAGTAACATAGACTAACAATGTTTGGTATGTCGCTGAGAAAACAAAGTCCAATTTTATTATTAATAAATAGTAAGGTCAAATAAAATTGCATTGACTCTTGTCTATATTTATCATTTTATCTGGTCACTGCAATTTGTTCCATATTTCCATGTCTCTAGTTCTATTTTGCTCTTATTTCTATTCATTAGGTTCCACTTATAGGGTAAGATCACATGGTATTTGTCTTTTACCACTTGGCTTATTTCACTTAGCATAATACTTTCCATTTCCACCCATGCTGTCATGAAGGATAAGAGTTCTCTCTTTCTGCTGCATAATATTCCATTGTTCCTTAAGCATTCTATAGAGTCAACACAATTTGTATTAAAATACCAATGACATAGTCAAGGATTTAGAACAAATATTTCAAAAACTTATATAGAACCATAAATGACGCAGAATAGCCATAGCAATTTTGAGAAAAAAGAACAAAGTAGGAGGGATCACAATACCAAATATCAAACTATATTACAAGGCCAAAAAATGAAACTAGACTACCAGCTTAAAATATACACCAAAATAAACTTAAGACGGATAAATGACTTAAATATAAATTGTGACACCATAAAAGTCCTAGAGGAAAACATAGGCAATAAAATTTCAAATATCCCATGCAGCAATATTTTTGCTGATGTATTTCCTAGGGCAAGGGATATAAAGGAAATGATAAGCATATGAAACTACATCAAACTTAAAAGCTTCTTTATGGCTAAAGATCACATAATAAAAAGGGAACCAACCTTATGGGAAAACATACAGGGTGCATGCAATCAATTGGCAAAATTTAAAAAACACAAACAACATACCACAAAAGTATTATATTTTGAAATAAATTTATTCTTATATGTAAATACATAAACATGGTCATTATTTTTTCAATTGTTAAAAAAAAGTCTCCATTTGCTGCAATAATAAACTCAATTCGGCTTTGGAAACTTGAACATACTTTCGTTAACTTTTCTTTATCCATGGACATCATAATGTTTTCAATCTTAGCTTTAACAGCCTCTTTATTGGCATGAGGTTGTTTATTAACTTCTCTCTCACAAACGCTGCATACATAATAGTCAAAAGGATTTGCAACAAATGAACTAGGTGGTCAGATTTCCTTTGACCAGAACTCAGGAACATTGACTCAGAAAGTCTTGCACCTTTTTGGCATTCTGTGCTGTTGCACCATCTTATTGGAAAATAAAATGACATCCATTTGTGACTTGCTTCATCCAGGGTACAACTAATTCTCTCAAAATGTCAAGGTAGGATGTAATACAACAACAATAAAAGTAAATTTTAAATTAAAAAATAAATTATAAACATTTTAAAAATAATTAATTAATTAAAGTAATAAAATAACTAAACAAACAAACAAAAAGTCAAGATAAACATCCTGGATCTTCATTGATGATCTCCTGGATTCTGTGTACAACATCTGGATTTGGGCAATCCTTACATACCTTATGTGTTTTCCTTGTTGGTGTGGTGACATGATGATCAACATCTTACACTTTCTTCACATTGTCAACTGTATCTAAAAGGATGTTATTGAAGTCCACAATTTCCTTAGCAGTTCACCTTGCACGCAGTCCAGAAACTATGGTTGCTCTAACACCTTATTCCTTTGGCATGACGGTTGTTCTCAGAATTTAATACTTTATATCTGAAACAATGATATTAAATAATAACCTTAGAAACAGTTTTTCAAAATTAATAAGAAGCACGTGAAATAAGTAGATGCAAAGTTATTGCCAATTGATCGCATGCATCCTTTATTTGCCACTCATACCTCAGTCAAGGGTTTCATCTCCTACATATATAAAGAACTCATAGGAGTCAACATTAGGAAGACACAATCCAATTTTAAAAATGAGCAAAGGACCTGAATAGTCACTTGTCCAATGAAGACATACAGAGGACCCATAGGCATATGAAAGAATACTCAACTTCACTAGCCACTAGAGAGATGCAAATTAAAACCACAATAAGATACCACCTCACACCTGTCAGAATGGCCATATTAACAAATCAGCAAACTACAAATGCTGATAAGGATGTGGAGAAAAAAGAACCCTGGTGCACTGTTGGTGGGAATGCAGACTGTTGCAGCCACTGTGGAAAACAGCATGGAATTTCCTCAGAAAAACTAAAAGTGAACTGCCTTTTTATCCAGTCATAACACTGCAGGTATTGTTACTGAATAGCAAGTTGGGGTCCAGCTACCCACCACTACACTCTAAGTAAAATTCTAAAGGCAAAAAAATTGATGATAAAGGAAAGGGGTCTTTATTCAAAAGCAGTCACTTAAACCTATCAAGTCAGAGCTTTAATTATTTAAGCCTATCAATTAAGACTAAACTCTAACACCTGGGTTCTCCTATCTTTTTCTATTACTTTCTATAGGGTTAGTTTACAAACTAAAACAATGTAATGCACAAACACTACACAATTTTAGAATGGCAGGCTTCTTCTTCAGAGACTGTTCCTTCTAGAACACCCAAAGAATAACGCTGCTGTTACAGGAGGCTAGAAGCAGAGGAAGACATTGTCACCTGCTAACCCAGTAGTCCTGGGCCTGGTCTAATAATATTGCCAGATGTTTCAATATCACAAGAAACACTATGTTAGCACAGGCAGAGGAAAGCCCTTGGAATCGTTTGTCCTTTCCACTGCCTGGGAAGGGAAGCCTTTGAAACTGTGTTTATATCTCATAGTGTCTAAAGGAAGAAGCCCATTAACATCTTAGGTATCTATGCCCCAGTCCTGAAAAACTGGTATCACCTTTATCTGTCAATCAATATGTAACTTCTTCACCCCCATCCCACCACCTATTACGTCCTTAGAATAAAGGACTCACTCCCTTGGTCCTTTGATCTCCTGGGCCTCTGGCCACCAGTCAGTCTCTGGCCACACTAGGGCTAGCTTGTCACCCCAGCCTTTGGCCACTGTTGTTTTTGCTCTCCCATTCATTAATAAATTTTGTATGCAAGCTATTAATCTCGCTGATCTGTAATTCTTTACTGCATTGATGAGAAGAACCACGATCTCTGATAATACCGCCACCTTCCACCAGGCCAGTCCAATCCTTGGATGTGCCCAGAGTTCCTTCCCGTACAAGATACCCTGCTTTGGGAAAGGCAGCAGCTGCAGTAAAACCCACCAGCATCTTTGAGGAAGAAGAGCCTGAAAGCGAGCTTGAGAGACACGTGAGGTCTGAGCCTGAGTGAGCAGGCAGGCTCAGGAGTCAGAAAAGCTCAGAAAATCTCCACGTGAAGCGCCTCCTACTACTCCCAGGTGATCTTAATTAGATCTCTCTGTATCAGTGTTGTATCCCAAGGATTCTGAAACACCAATTTCAAAGACCCTCTGCACCCTATACTCTTAGCAGCATTATTTACAATCCTCAAGTGCCGATAACAGCCCATCAGTAATTGAGTGGATCAAATACCTTTTAAAAAATCTTATTACATTGAAATAATAAATAAACCCCAAAACCTCAGTGTCTTCACAAAACACAGGTCTATTTCTTGCCTATGCTACTTGTACCTGAAGTGTGCCTACAGATCTATTCCATTTTGCTTCCCTAAATAAAAAATAAAATTTCATTACTTATAATAATTGTAACCATTGGTACCTGGGATTTTCCTCACAATCTTCCCAGTACACTTTTCATCATCTTACAACTTCCCCTTGTTTTGTTCTTCAGGCTATCACCATTTCTTTAGAATATGTGCAGGTTGTGAATAAAATGAAATGGACCTATTTACCACTCATCTGCCATTAATTTTCTGCCATTGGAGAGTGACCATTTATAAAGCCGCAGTTTTCTAAATAATCAGCATTATTCTTCCTGAAGTTGCCAAAAGCAGCCTTTGAATTCAAAGACCATCTAGCAGAATCTTGCTTAGCTGTGAAAATAAGCCTTAGGATGCTCCACCAAGCATACAGCCAACTAGCTAAATCATTTACTATAATCCACAACAAAGAGGCTTTTAAATAGAAAAGTAACTGAGTTGGAAACTTTTCCTTATGAGCAATAGTAGCGGCAAACCAAGGGCAAATAAATGAACTAGTAGACACACTAGTTCACAGAATCAAAATAGTGAGGACACTGTGATGTGTAACATTGTAGCCGTAGTGCTCAATTGTGAAGAGCATATTTTGGAATATTAATGGAAAATATTATCCAACAGCTCCTTATGTGCTACTTTATAGTAGTAAGAATTATTAACATAATTGAAAATGACAGCACAAATAGTAACTTATACACTGAAATGCCTAGGCATGAAGTTTTCTCCCTCATGTGGGTTTGCCATAAAATTGATACAAAACTGATTTTCATAGTTGACAGGTTACATTAAAGAAAGAAAGATACATTTCCATTTTCAGCAAATGTACCATATAAAAATCATGATACACCCTGCAAGTACAAATAATGACTATCATGTGGTTAGTAAAATAAATTCTATTATAATAAATAAACAAAAAAGCAAACAAATAAATAAATAAAACATACATAAAGTTTTCAGCCACCTCTGTTACCCTGACAGTATTGTTATTCGTGAGTAGAGAAGGAAGAAAAAAAAGTATGATAAGACTTACGCAAAATGACACTAAAGATCATTAAAAGAGATACATTCACTCTTGGGAAAGCAATATAAAACAATGACTAAGAGATTTGTAATCAGAAAGCATATATTGAAAGCACAGGTTTCTACTAACTTGGGAGCTATTTCATGTAAGTAACTCCACTTCTCCAAGACTCCGGGTCTTCATCTGGTACGTGAGGTATTAATATCTGTAAATTTAAAGCTAGCACCTTAATGAGAAGTCAGTGGTATTTATAATACAATAGTATAACAGAATGGCCAGTCAACTAAGGGTCCATAAACCTTAGTTTATCCCAATTAGAACATTAACTCAATGTCTTGGCTTTTTCACTTATCTAAAACTTTTATTTTCCTTGTCTATAAAATATGAGGGAAGGTAGATAAGAATATTCATTCATTTGTTCATTCATACTCATACACTGAGCACTTCCCATGAGTTAAGCACAGGGCACAACAAATACAAAGATGAATAAGACAAAGCTTCCTCTCCTTCAGGCATTAACTGTCCCTTGGAGGAGTCAGAGATGCAAACTGCAATTACTATGCAGCAGGGTAACCAACCTCACAGAGTGTGGATGGAATACAGACAAGTGAGCTAAAACTTCCAGGAAGGACCAGAACTTCCTAAACCTATGCATACTATATGAACTATACATATGTATGCAAATGATCTCTCTCTCTCTCTCTCTCTCTCTCTCTCTCTCTCTCTCTATATATATATATATATATATATATATATATGCAGAAGAGAAAAGTTCATTGCTTTCCGAAGGAAGAACAAGTGCAAAGTCAGGGATGGATGAATGATGCTGTTGAATTAGGGCAATAGTGAACTCAGTGCCACAATTGCTGAAGTAAACAAGTCCAAAGTGGTCTGGAGGTGTTGTGTAAGGAGGCAATGTGGGAAGTTTTGGCATTGATTTTAGCTATAAGCTGAACATTAACTTTGGAAAGCTATTCATAAAGAACTGCATGAAATAGCTGGATGCAGGAGGTATGATCTGAAAGTATTGAGCCAATGCCAATGTAATTAAAACAGTTTGCACAGCTGATACTTTCAGGACAGACCTTGTATAATATAAATCAGTTAACATTGGGGGGATAAAAAGGGTGAGTATAGAGGCTTCTTCTTCTTCTTTTTTTTTTTTTTTTTTTCTTCTTCTTCTGATTGTATTTATTTATTTTTAAAGAGAGGAGAAGGAAGAAAGACGGGGAGGGAGAGAAATATTGATGTGTAAGAGAGACATGAATTGGTTGCTTGCAGCACACCCCCGAACCAGTGACTTGGACCACAAGCCAGGAGTATGCCCTGACCAGAACTTTTTGCTTTGTGGGGAAACACCCAATCCACTGAGCCACCCAGTCAGGGCTACAGAGGGTTAACCTTGTTAATTCTTTGGAAGAACTCCAGTTTCAATCAAATATTGTCAAAAAAGCAAAACTGACCCTTAAGTGTTTAGAAGAGGAACTAGTCAGAAGGACAGGAACTAGTCAGAAGGACAGGAGGCTCAATTACCCCTGAATCCACTGGGCAGATGAGTAGCATTACATTTGCAGGTCACACTGCATAATCTGGAAAAGGGGCTGTAAGAGATAGAGGTTCATTTTGTACCTAATGACATGCTTACTCATATCTGGGACAAGATTGTGAACACCCATACAAAGATAAATGTTCAATCAGACCTGTGCTTTTCAAAATGTTTAACTCTAAAATTTCTTTTAGACCACTCATTTTTTAAAAGATCTTATTTATTATTTTTTAGAAAGAGAAGAGAGGAAGGCAGGGAGGGAAAGAAACATCAATGTATGATTGCCTTTCACCGGCCTCCAGCCATGGACCTGGCTGGAGACCTGGCTTGCAACCTGGTTAGGTGCCCTGACTGGGGCATCCAACCAGTGACCTTTGGGTTTGAGGGCTTGCACCTTATCCACTGTGCTACTAGCCAAGGCTAGACCACTGACTCATCTCTTCTCCAAACTGAAAATCTGTTACTAAAATAACTTACTTTCTATGAAAAATGGTATATTTAAGATAAGAGGTAGGTAACATACTTATATTGTTTCCTATTTTGTTAGAAATTGATAAGATTTGACCTTGTAAATTTGTTCTGAATAAGCTCTTATTTCAAAATCCAGCTTGTCAGTGTTTTGTTTTTTTTTATTTACTTCATCAACTACACATCAAAATCAAGACAGAGATTCTTCCCTTCATCTGGATGCCAATTACTCCTCATTCTCTCATTCAAAGTGAACATGATTGTGATGCTTAGCAATCGTGGTAATTATCATGTAGGAGGGAAGGTGAGTTATTTTAAGATGTTCCTGGAAAAGATGAAATTTTGTAATATATATCTGATAATATTCTGAGAATTTTTAAATATAAAATCTATTTTGTCAAACCTTAGAGACAGAAAAGTTGTGATTTTGAAATTCAAAAGAACACTTTTTTTTTAACCACTTGATGGTTAGTGTAGGCACCATACTAACTAAACAAATCATTGGAAAACGTATTATATATTTTAACTGCTGCATGGTATCTATTGCAATCACACACTCATTTTTAAGTAAGTACAGTTCAACATAAACCAATATTTTTTCTTTTTTTTATTTCCCTAATACTATACTAATAACGCCTCCAACACAATCATTGTTCTCTCAATGTGCAAACTTTAAGATGTAATTACTGTCAATCTATTCTTAATCTTAGTTCCTAATATTCATGATAAGCTTTACCTATCATGTCTTATTCTATGTGACTTTCCTTTATTTAAACCCTACGTAATACATTTTATTTATTTTAAAAATGACTGACTGTTCCATTGGGAATGTCATTTGCTTAGCAAAACTCTTAGGGAAGATATTTGTGTCATAGAAGTATTTCCAGAATTAGCCCCATATATTTTACTATTATAGAATAATGGTTTAAGACTGTATCAGAACATGCTATTAACAATATTAAGAAGAAACTGGGGACCAAAACAGGAAGAAAAGTGAACAAACACACATCCACACACACAGTTCTATTATAAAAATCATGAAAATGTTCCCTATGTTGTTTTATTATAATAGTCCAAACTCTAAATTCAATTTGAAGTCATTTGTGGTTTCAATTGTAAAAAAATTTAAATTATTAAACTTGAATGAAGTTGCATACCTAGTTGCACCTATCATGGCATCAGCTGCCATGTACTTTGCCTTCCTTCCAATTGTCAGGCACAATCCTGTGCGTGCTCCTGGGTAAGTACAATCCTCTGTGTGTACTAGATTCCATTTTTGTTACCTATCTGAGGACATCAGGGTGTGACACCAACAACTTTTAAATCTATTTTATCTTTTTTATCCATCCACATGAAAACAAATTACTGTCTATGATTTTAAAGAACCAGTAGGCAAACAACAAAGAGAAACTTCTCCTGATACTCTAACCCTCTTCAACTTCTGCCCAGTCTCCATATTTTCAGTCAAAGCGATAGTCCACAAAATTATTACTTTCTACTTACATTCTATATTTCATCTTACCCTTTCTTGACCTCTTGTTGGTGGTCTTCACAATGCTAAATCTAATGGCCAAATATCAGTATTCTTAATGAACTCTCAGCAACATTTTGTTTTCTTTCTTAGAAATGTATTTTTGGCTTCTACAATAGAACATACTCATGCTCTTGGGTTTCCTTCTAGTTTATCACCCTAAACTTGAAGTTCTCCAGGCCACAATATTCAAAGATTTTCTCTTTTTTATCCATAGTCACTCAATTAGCGATCTCTTCCAGGATCATGGCTTAAACCACTACTTGGATAATGAATATTTATACATTTATATCTCTAATGTGCTTTCTTTGAGGTTCTAATTTCATAACCACCACAGAAATATTGTTCATGGGTTAGCTAAAGAGAGTTAAATATTTACCAGTGGAGAGCCCTGGCTGGTGGCACAGTGGATAAGGTGTCGGCCTGCAAACTCAAAGGTTGATGGTTTGATTCCCAGTCAGGGCACATAACCAGGTTGCAAGCCAAGTCTCCAGCCAGGTCTAGCTGGAGGTAGTGAAAGGAAAACCACATATTGATGTCTCTCTCCCTATCTGCCTCTCTCCCTTACTCTCTCTCTGAAAATAATAAAGAAAATCTTTAAAAATAAATAAATAAATAAACTCTATCTTTAAAAAAATTTACCACTGGATATACTAAGAGGAAGTTTTGATATGTGTTATTTTAGTGTAGTGATAGGGTTGAGATCCTGTTAAGATCAGATTCAAGAGAAAACAGAAGGGAAAAATTAGAGACATAAGCCCTGAGAAATATTTCAAAATTTTTTCTATAAAGGGAAGTAGAGAAATAGTGTTATGCCTGCAAAAGAAGATTATTATGATGAGAAATAATACAAGACAGTATTCCCAATGCAGCAGAGAAAAAGAAGAAATTCATATCTTTTACTACAGCATGGGTTGAACTGGAGAGTATTATGGTTAGTGAAATAAGCCAGGAAGGAAAAACAAATACCATATGATCTCACCTATAAGAGGTGCTTAATGAACAAAACAAACAAATGAGCAAAATACAACCAAAGTCATAGAAACAAGGAACAGACTGAGGAGGACCAGAGGAAAGGAGACAAGAGGATAAGGGGGAGGGGCAAAAAGGGGAAGGGTCTAGTCAAGAAACAGGTATAAAGGGCCCATGGACATGGAAAACAGGGTGAGGATTGACTGTGGGAGCCAGGGGTGGGTGGGGCAGGGGAGACCAATGGAGGGAAATTGGGACAACTGTAACTGAACAGTCAAAATGATAAAAATGTCATTGCTACTTCTCTTTTAAAAAATAATAAAACTGAACTAATGAACAAAATACACTAACAAAGTAGAAAAATATTCATCCATATGAGAATAGACTGACAGCTCTCAGAGTAGGGAGGGTTTGTAAGGCTGGGTGACAAAGGTGAAAGGATTAAGCAAAGACAAAACAAAAATCTCATAGACTCAGACAAAGTATGATGATGACCAGAATGCAAAGGATGTGAGGGAAGGTAGAGAAGGGTATAGGAGGATAAATGCAGATAGAAGGAGACTTGACTTGGGGTGGTGAACACATAATAATATATACAAATGATATATTAAAGAATTGTGCCCCTAAAGCCCACATAATATTGTCAATCAATATTATCCCAATTAATTCAATAAAAAAGAAAAATAATGTAATATAATACAACAAATTATGACTGATATGACATGTGGAAACTATAAGAATAAAAGAAATAAACTTTATATAAAGTAATCTAGTTACCAGAAGACACTACTATCCTCCAACAGCCCTTACACAATGATAAAATGTGTAACATCACATTGAGAAATTGCTTTATATATAATCTTAATTGATCTTTAAAATAATTCAGTCAAGTAGATTTTAATCTTGATTTTGTATAGCATATTTTTAGTCTTTCTAGTCACAAAGTATATTTGGAATAAAATGTGGATCTTTCAACCTCAGTGTTCCTTTTGTTAATATTACTAATAATTAACCATCCTTATGTAGATTAGAAAGTTTCAAAGTTCTATTAGTAAGAAGTTGTCATGGTTTCCCTTCTTAAAATTCTTTTTTCTTGTATCTTTAACTACTGTATCTGATTCTGTATTCCTAAGAATTCCAAAGAGCTCATGAGTGATTATAGAAAAATGTGGATTTTACAAATGAAATACAATATTCATTCAAGGGCAAAGCAGGCACAAGGTGTCCATCTGTTTCAAACTCATCCAGAATTTGGGGCTTAAACAATTTAGACTTAAATTATTTTAAATTTGTTTCAACATAGGTATGACATTTGAGTTCTAAAACATACTTTTATTTTAATTATTCATTGGAAATAAGATAATTTTCAAGGATAAGATGAATAGGCAAGTATTTTTTAACTAAAAAAATTAAAATTCCAACTGCATACCATTGAACATTTTTTTGTTGTTGTTAAATAAAGTAGTCTTTAAAATCAAGTTTATTTTAAATGTCATGGCATCTTATAGATGTTTGTGTTTTTGTAAAGTCTAGTGCATTTATATGTCTAGATATATAAATGCAATTGGGAGATTTTTAGTTTTGAAAACACCAATGCATGAATATATTATGAAATAATTTAGACATGTTTAATTAAAATATTGAGAATAACTTTAATGACTAATAATGAGTCCATATTTCAAAGCTTTGATGATCTTTATATAACATAACATCTTCCAACACTTAACCAAAAACAGTGTTAATAGCTTTTCAGAGTTGACCAATTTTTTATTGCAAATCTTCATCATAGTAATACTTATTAGTATTTTTGAATGGTAAAAATTTTAGCTACTTTTTAAAAAGATTTTATTTATTATTTTTAGAGTAGAGAGAGGGGAAGGGAGGCAGAGAGGGAGAGGGACATCAATGGTTGCCTTTCACTTGCCTCCAAGTATGAACTTGGCTGAAGACCTGGCTTACAACCTTGGTTATGTGCCCTGGCTGGTTCCCAGGCCAGCACTCTATCCACTGTGCCACCAGCCTAGGCATTAGCTACTTCTAAAAATGGTTTTAATACATTTAAAGTTATATATTTCTATAATTTTATCTGGTCCTCATTTAATAAAGATAAGAATTTTAAGAGAAGTATGATTTGGAGTTCACTTAGAATAGCAATTTTTGTATGAAATTATTCAATTATTCATAATTGAATTAGAAAATTAAAAGTACCAAAATTATTTTGTATAAATCAGGTCATCATATTTTTTATTAAATATTATTATTTAAAATTTCATGCACATAATTCATGCATTGCTATTTTCTAAACTTTATTCATTTATTAAAAAATATTTATACATTTATAATTTATATTATTGAATTATTTTGACATCTGAGAAAAGTCTTGATCAAAATCCCAATGTTCTGTTGGCTATTTTTTCTTTAATTACAACTATGGAAATATGGAGTAACTTGGATGGCCAAAGTATAAAAAGTGTTCTGTATTATATACTAATAGCCTAACTCAACTTATTTAAGGTATAAATAAATTCATACCAGGTATACCTGATTAGTTGCTTCTGATGTCAATCATTTTTCACACTATTAATTTTATATTAGCAGAAATGGATACCACCATTAACATGGAGGATTTTTATTTCTTGTATCTATCATAATTTTTTAGCTCTAATTCCAAATCGTAATATCTCTCTTCTCCACTTCAGTCTTGGTCCACAGAATCTGTATGTCTCACTCAAGGAATTTTAAACTGACTTATCCAGAAGAAAACAAAGTGTAGTATTATATAATACTTACATTGAACTTCTTTTTTTTTTTTTTTTTTAATTTTATTGTTGTTGTATTACATCCATCCCCTTTTGCTCCCCTCTGTCCCCCTCCCCACCCACCCAAAGTCAATCCCGCATGTTGTCCATGTCCATGGTTCCTTTATATTAGGTTCTTGTCTAAATTGATCCCCTTTCTTGCCTCTGCCTCCACCCATCCCCCCAACCCCTTTCCCCCTCACCACTGAAGGCCTATTCCTTGTATTCATATACTTGGTTCTCTTTTGCTTATTGTTAGTTTTGCTCATTATTGTCCCGTAATGGGTGAGATCATATGATATTTGTCCTTCACTGACTGGCTTATTTCACTAAGCATAATACTCTCCAGTTCCATCCATGTTGTTGCAAAGGGTACAAGTTCCTTCTTTCTTTCTGCTATATAGAATTCCATTCTGTATATGTACCAAAGTGTTTTGATCCCATCATCCACTGATGGGCACTTAGGCTGTTTCCAGCACTTGGCTATTATAAATAGTGCTGCTATGAACATAGGTGTACATAGGTTCTTATGAATTGGTGTTTCAGGATTCTTTGAGTATAGTCCAAGAAGAGGAATTGCTGGATCAAAAGGCAGTTCCATTTTTAGTTTGTTTTTTTTTTTTAATTTTATTGTTGTTGTATTACATCCATCCCCTTTTTGCTCCCCTCTGTCTCCCTCCCCACCCACCCATTCCCCCCAAAGTCAATCCCACCTGTTGTCCATGTCCATGGTTCCTTTATACTAGGTTCTTGTCTAAGCTGCTCCCCTTCTTTGCCTCTACCTCCCCCTCCCCCAAACCCCGTTCCCCTGACCACTGAAGGCCTATTCCTTGTATTCATATACTTGGTTCTGTTTTGCTTGTTGTTAGTTTTGCTCATTATTGTCCCGTAATGGGTGAGATCATACGATA